>JALMGF010000097.1:1700000-1737500 GCA_023333645.1 Sceloporus occidentalis | reverse complement strand
GGTGCGGCACTCAATTGTTAACATTTTCCGGTCCAACTCGCAAACAAATGCTATAATGTATGCCGTAATACGATCAATATTTAAATACGAGCAGATTCTTTGAACACAACTGCTGTAGTGCTAGGTCGAGGCCGATATTGTTTTCTAGAGTAATGCAAATCAGATTTATTACTGAATAGGATTCCGACATGACCTTTATGTTATAGTCTAGAGAACCAGGCAGCAGTCTTCAGAAAACATCAGATCATTACGGCTGGCACGGTTTTCCAGCGGTATTGGGCCCAGTTCAAATTCCCGCTTCACTGGTGTAGAACTTACTAATGGCTGGCAAAAATCCAACCCAATTTCTCTATCCCAGGTGTCTGCTCCATCATGATGCTGATCATGAAGGAGGTTTACTCCTGGGGATGTGCAAACAGAAAATGGACTTTTATGCAGCTTGAAGGAAGCTATCAAGAGAATCGATGATTGATTAGTCTCACGCGAACCAATAAATTTCATAGTAACATTTGTGGGTTGCCGATAATCATACTCACTCGATAATTACATTTTTGAGCCTTTGTTTTAGATGGTTATACCAGAAATATTGCATTTCTCGGGAACAGAACACCTTGAGAATCACTCGTAATTCTCTTAAAAATGGTTGTACTAATTTATTACCATCGGGTTTGGACTACCCATCTGGCAAACCGGGCAAATGACCAGTGCAGGCCACTTGCCTTTGCTTCCGCTCATGTGGCAGAACCACTTCTCCCTGCTAAAGGATGTCCCGGGGCCGACCACAGCGCAGCCACAAGCTCGATACAAATGGCCACACGCTGCGCATATCTAGCCAATATAAGTCCATAGTGCAGCTCATTGGTAATACTATTGATTAATTTATGGCTGTCCCTCTCCAGAAGGCTATTTCAGTTGACCATGCCACATGACACAAGTATAGCTCGATGTGTTGTCATGTCACCATCAGTTAACAGTAGATTCTAAGTCAAACCCAGATAGTTTCCAGATATGGCCTTCAATATGAAAAAGAAGAGAGCCAAACAAGCAGGAGTTATGGAGGTTCTGACCTCGACACCTTCGGAATTTAAGGTTCCAAACCACTCTAGAGAAAGACTGAACTGAAACTCCAATATAACTTCACATTAGGTATGTAATTTATTATAAGTTTGTTTCCTTATAATAAAAAACAAACTAAAGCAAGCATTCCAGCCTCGGTAATACTCCGTTCCTTCAGTACACTTCTCGTTCCGTGCATTATGGTGAGGACATCACTGGACATCAAACATACAAGTGCAGAAGGTCAGATTATCATACAAGTACCTTTCCTGTATAAAACATACATCGATTCCCTTCAAACCTCCGCGCGTTCTCCAGAAACCTGGGAGACCCGCAACTCCTCCATTATGCAAAAGGCTTTTAAATGTTTCATTGGTTTCAAGGATTTTGGACATTTTACTATACGAATATCTGATTTCTTCGCACCTCGTGCCGCATTAAACATTCACCAAATGCGATTTGTCTTTAAGGTGTTATTTGTTGAGTTTTATTGCTGTTGATGTCTGGTTGAGCGTAGTTTTATTTCTTTTTTATTTGTTCTTTTCTATGGTTTATTATGTGGAGTGTCCATGCGATGGGGCTCTGTTTCTCTTGTACCAAAATTCCAAACAGTTGGAAACGTGAAACACCTAAGAAGAGCGTATAGAAGGGTTTAGCCAATGACTGTTCCTTAAAAAGAGGGACAATTGAGGCAAATAATGATTATTAAAACAAAAAACATTGTAATGAGACACCATTTCGACAACCTAACGACGGCGACAGTGGTTATTGGACAATGCTCAAAAGCATATTATAACTTCTCTTATTTTGGAGACCAAAGAACATTCTGGAACGTTCCTCTGCTAGTTATGCAGGAACCCGTGCCTTATAGAGTGTATTTTCGTTTGTAATGAGTGACATTGCCTTATTTCTGTAGCGAGGAAGAGGACTATTGTTGATCTACAGCGGCGGCCATCAGTGTTATGAATGCAGTTGTTTTAAGGAGAAACTGTTGTACAGATAGAAGTATAGATTTTTTTTTTAATTGACATTTTCTTTTCTGAATATAATCAGAGTTTGCAAACACCTTACGAATATGTAGAGAAACACCAGCAAAATGTTGACAATGATCGCACCGCAGGGTGTTGTAGTGTCAGTGATTCGCACGGTGGTATACACTTAGAATACAACATAAGCAAGGAAATGTTAAAAACCTTATTAAAAAAGGCATGAAAATCACATATAAATAGCTATACCAAAGGGGAAGGCAACAAAAACTGGATTGTTTCGGGTTTTGGAAAAGAGTTGGACAAAGTAGGAACTTGATCTACCGAATGGCCCATAGAAGTCTTCTTAGAAGCGATGGATGCCACGTGCGGAAGAAGCTTATTCCGCTTGTAAGGGGCTCTGTGCCAGGGACCTCCCTGAAATTGTGTGATAATGGAGTATTTGTGGCTTTGGTATACGACTTCGCTGCAAAATATAGGGCGATTTTGCATTACATAAATATCTTGTAGACAAAATCTTTGTGTCCTCTTCGTGGTGGCGCATGCACATTATGCTTGCCCAAGAAAAACATAGACATCGCTGTATACTGAAGAACTTGCTTATTTTATATTGATTTAAATATATACGGAAATGCCGTTTACCCAGCAGGCTCTGGGATTACATTAAGGTTCGTCGATCCTCCTATGTGCCAAGATTAGACCTATTTACCTAATTCAGTAGGTGTTTAATAAAGCCTATTGTGAAGCTCTGTAATAAGCCCCTGTAACTGGACATGCTCCTGTTAATATGGGATTACTTTGGTTATATCGCTGCTATTATGTTTTCTTTGTTTTGCTTAGCATATTGATATGTTTTTAATAAATGATTGTGTATTTGTTTAGTTGTTTATCGTTAGAATGTTGGACACTTTTTTTAACAATAATATTTTTTATTGTGTTATGTGTTAATTATGTTTATCCGTTCTTGTTTCCTGTGTTTGTCAATTCCCTCTTGTGTGTCCTCTTGTACCATGACTGGTGGCATGGTTCCCCAGAAGACCCTTTACTCTGAGAACCGAGGCAGCTGGCCATCTTCTAGTTGGCTTTTTCTATGCTGAAGGCAGGGTTCCTGGTTCCCATTACAGCACTCATGTGTTATATAGCCATCCCCACTAAGTGTCCTTCCACATGTGGAATCAAGACTCTGCTCCATGTCATTATGCCGGCTTCACTAAGTCCTGGTTCTCCTTACGGTGTGTGTAGCTGAGTTTGGCCACAGTCACACATATTGGCCTTGGACATATAACATTATCAATTTTTGTAAATTCTTTTGCATTTTCTCTCAAAATATTTATGCTTTTTTTTTGTTGTTAATGTTGTTTTAGGTAAAGCAGAAAGAGGCTCCTATGCCTGCTATGGGAGAGATTCAGACTTACAGGGCTGCCATCAGGTAAGAAAGATTCTTTGCTCTCTTGTGCAAGTCTCCTTTTTAATTGTTTTGAATGATGGGTAATTTATAGAAATGTCTAAATTTCTAGTCTATTCCTGGGAACTTTTCTGGGTAGGTTACTGAGAGCTCTGCTGGCTCCTGGGGGGAGTGGCTTTGTGTAGGGGGCATGGTCATCCCCTGAGATCCTTTAGTGAACTTAGAAGTAGGCGTGGTCTAATACTGCTCCCCTGACTCTGGGTCAAACTGGAGCGTTTCCGGGTATGTAAATGTCCTATTAGGATAAATTAACACGGTTGGATTCCACATGACACAGACTAGCCTCTTGTCCCACTTTTAGGAGCGTTTGAGGTTTAGTGGGTGTGGTTTAATGATGGCCCCGCCTACAGACCATACTGTAGATAGTAAACATCCTGATGCCACTTCCTGGTTTAGCCATTTTTTTTAAACAAATATTTCAGTGGAGGCTCCATTAATCTTTGTAGGGATTATCATCTGGTCCTATAGATAAAACGAGTTTAACACGACTTCCCGATATTTATTAATGCCCCTGACTGCGGGTCATGGTTATGTTGGACTGTCTCCATATTTCTCCTACATTCAATTCTTATCTATAATGGGCAGATTAGATGTCGTCTAATCAGCTGTTAAATTCTACCACTACACCAAAAAGAATCCATTTACAAACAATTAACTGTGTGCTTCAGTTCTGACTAAATAAAGAAATATTTCTGAATTTCCCCCCTTTATAGTGATTCCGCTACCATGTATAAAATAGGAGGGGTATGTGCAGAGCCTAGGGATGTGGGTGCAGCTACTCCTAAGCGCCTTCTTAAGGGGACGGTTTTGGAACATCCCTTCTTTAACTAATCTGTCCATGTTTATTGCATTTAATCATATACTAATATATTATAGTATATTATTTTATATAATATATATATATATTGTTTTACCCACACCAAGGAGATCTAACTGCAGGTTTTATCTGGAGTCTCCGGGTGGCTCCCTGCTTTTGGACTCTCCGGGTGGCGCCCGGGTCATTTCCCCCTGATCTCTGCTTATGTTCCTTCCCACAGTAGGCATTTTGGGGCTAGCTCTGCCCCCCCAGAATAGGGAGAGCTCCCGGAGCCTACACCGGGAATGCGCATGGGACGTTGTGATGTCAGAATGTAGCAAGTAGCGGTCTTATGTCTCAGTTTTTTTGAGCGTTATTGTCTAGCAGGAGCGACCGCTCACTTGGATGTAAGATTTATTTATTTTTCTCGAATAAAGCTATTGGTAAAAATAGAAGGTTGGAATTGGCAGAACGTGTCAAATATTCCCTCTCTTTATAATAACACATTTTAATAGTCACTGAACTATTATATTGTTATTGCGAGAAAAAAAAGAAAAAAAAGTTTCGGGGGGGAAAAATGTCTGCAACAAAACGATTTGATGCCCGTTGCTTATATTTATTTATTTATTTATTTCTGTCTTTTGATCGTTTTGTTTGGCTTTGAGTCAAGGCCAGGAGGCTAAATGGTACGGCCTCTCGAGGGAGCTGTGAATCAGCTTGAAAAACGAAAAATATTTGACTAAGTCATAAATGTTAATGCCCTGAACTCTAGAGTTCTCCTTCTTTCGCTGCAGCGCGAGTTCCGTTTTGTCTGCGTTTGAAAATCATTGAAGGACCCCTTTGTTTTGAGACAATTGCACTTTTTAAAAAAAAAAAAAAATTCTTCTTTAACTTGGCGAATGAGTGTGTGTTTGTTTGTCCCCGTTTAAAAAAAAAAAAAAAATACTTCCCACATGCACATGTTTGGCAGTGATGCGGAACATAAACTTTTATCGAAACACTCGATTGTATGTATCCTGGCAGTAAAAAAAAACATAGAATAAAAGCACCATCATCAAGATTGTACGGGTAGAGTAGTCGGTCCAAGAGGCTCTGATCTGCCGTCAAGTCTTTTCAAATGCAGGCTCCTTATCGAGGTCATCATGTGTTTAAATGTTCATACATAATGAATGGCCATTAGTTTGGGTGAAGTAGCACTATGCATGTCCTGAGATATGAGTGATATGAGGATATTTAAACATGCGTGGGACAGGCGTACGGCTCCTGATCCACATACCGGGGAACTCTCCGGGTTTGACCCGGAGATTGCCGGGTGAGCGCTGCTTCTCCGGTTCTCCGGGTCAAGACCCGAATCCTCCGGTTCAAGACCCGAATCCTCCGGGTCGGGTGTTGACACGCCCCGCTCCCCGCCCATTTTTTCCTTGAAATGTGGGTGTTTCAAGGAAAAATGGGCGGGGAACGGGGCGTGTCAACACCCAGCCCGGGACCGCCCACCAACGTCAGCGGTGTGCAGTCCTGGCCGCTTCCTGCAAGGGAAGGCTCCGGATAGCCGGAGCCGAGACCTTCCCAGGTATGCTGATCCAAAACGAGACCAACGACTTATTAACGTCTGAGTTTTTACGTCAGGAAACGGGCGACTAGAAGGGCCGAATGGGTCCGATCTGCCGTCACATTCTGTTTCTAGAACACCGTTCTTATAATTGGGAACTTTGTGTGAGATTCTTCAAAAATTAACCTTTTAATAGGCAATCGCTGACATTCTGCTATACTGACCCGCTAACGGTGGTATTCAAACGGTTCCAGAAAAGGTTAATCTAATTTTCAGGCGGTAGAAGTATACTGAAGCCGCCTCCATTCAAGTGCCATATAGGAGTGCTGGAGGAGGTTGCACAAATAACTTTCCTATGGCTACAGCGTGTGTAAACCCATAATTTAATTCGTTATAATTTATTTTGGGCTAATTAGGCATTTTTAACATTGTCCATTGTAAGATGAAGTGGACGCATTCTTACCAGCCTACCCGTGTCCCACTCCTGGATGCATTACTGCCATGACATGGAACTACAGCGTTGTGGGGCATTACACTCATGCACGGTGCCCAGTTAGGGCAACACACCTGACAGTTGCGGGTTTACACAATGCACAAAAACACCTGCTTAAGTGACGCCATTGGGACTGTTCTATCAAATTTGCGACGGAGGGCAGCTATGATAGACATGGGAAGAGCTTTAAAGTCATTTTGGTTGAGCCTTTCATCTAACCCAACCATGAAGCTCGTCTAGCGCAGAGACTATTATTGGATAGTTTCATATTCTTATTAAAAGTCTGCGAATCGGGCATCCCGGCCGCGTGTTTATTAATAAAAAGTCCTGATTTTCAACCAGTTTGTAAAACAAAGGTTCTGATGGCAAGTAAAAGACCAAATCTGTTTCAGACCGTACTGCATTGTTAGAATTTTAAACAATTTGCACAATATTTTAAGTGATTAGATTAAAATATAATCACGGCTTGTTTCTCCTTTCCAGGTGTTTATTAAGAGAGCCAAGATTTTGCATAACATCGCCTCCCCAAACCACAAGGTCACAGTGTTTTTGTGTTAGAAGAGATTAGTTCAATTTATCCGCTAACTGAAATATTATTTTCCATTTGGTTTTATTGGCAATGTAACGTTTCGTAGTTTAACTGGGGAGGGGAAAAAAAGTGCTTGTTGCAGCTAAACGCACCACCTGGTGATAAAGGATGGGGTGTTTAAATAGCACCTGGGTTGTCGAATACACCTGTGGGTCATACCACCCTCTTACCCTCTTGGACGTGTCGTGATAAGTGTTCATCTCCGTTATCTCCCTATAATTGGAGGGTTTCAGCTTGAAATTTGGAAGAATGCTTCTTGTTTTGGATCGAGTTTAAATTATTTTGAGAGATAAATGTATTATTTATCAAACAAGGAGCAGCTGGAGTCCGTATTGTTGATATATATATATAAATCTCATTATGCTTCTATATACTGTGTTCTAGATGTATCCATAGAGGCTAAATTCACTTAGGAGCCTTTGCCCCCCCCCCCCAAAAAAGAGCACAAAAAGGAGCGAGCAAGACATTGTTAAGAAAAATATAGAAAAAAATATAGTAAAATGAAAATCCATGATTATTTCGTACTTGCCAGTAGACATGTGCCAATGGGACAAAAATTCTGAGGTCGTGGGGGGTCTGGCCTCGTTTTGGGGGCTTTGTACGAATCACTGAATTTACCAAAATTCAGTAAATTTACAACTGGCATGAATCCGAATGCGCAAGTCTACTTGCCAACGGTCCCGGTTTTGAGACGTCTGTCCTGAAACATAAGAGTTTTGACCAGGTAGATGGCTGCCCCCATTGGTATCTCGATAAGGTTATATTCAGGCAATGCTTCCATCTTGGTGAAAATGGAGAAGAGAGAACGAGCCTCCTTTCTAGGTGACAGGTCTGATGAGTGCAGAATTTACAAAGACTTCAACAAAAAAGGGTTAAAAAGCCTTTGTAAGGGGATGAGCAGAGGTGGGAGTTGGATGGATCCACCATTAAGCCCATCATTTTTCATTCTTCGCCCAGATAGAAGACACTATATGACGTGTGACATCATAAGCTGGTCCACCTGCGATACATTGGCAGCAGAGTGATGTCATAGGTAGTATTGCATTGGAAACGCCTTTCGGCTCAATGCGTGAAAAAAGTCCTGGGCGCACCTAATAAAAAGGACATGAAGCTGACAGACTTGGGACTGTTGACAGCTACATTTGCCTCCCAGTCTGCCAAAACATGCAATTCTCTAAGCACACGCTTAGTCTGCCTTATGACTTAATAATAGGTGCTACGATTGTCAAAATTGATGTAAACTCAAGTCTTGGGTCATAGTATCCGGAAAGGATTTATTAGTCTCGGTAACTCCTGGTCATCTGCAAGAGCTCTGAGCCGAGCCCCGAGACCGCTGTTTGTGGAATTATACTACATCCGCTAAACAAGTGGGAAGAGATTCCTTTTGCCAGAGTCTTAAACCTCTCGTCCCTATTTTTTCTTTTAATAAACAGAATCGTCTCTCTTGCCAGGTGGGGTTTCCGATCTCTCGCAGCTGCACTTTTTGTACATAAAAAAACAAAAAAATGAACACAGCTTTTTTAAATAAACACAATCTGCTTTGGGTTTCTGCAGACATGAACAGTGTTTCTGCAAAATTTCATTCACGTCGTTCTCTTAAATTGTACTCTAGGTTACAATGTAATTTGTTAAAAACATTGCAAAAGTAGCTTTAAATCTGTTTTACCTTTTAGACAGCAGTGAACATAGAAACGCACGTTTACAAATTTAATTATTTTTTTAATTTTATTTTTAATTATATACACTTTATGGACAAAAGTATTGGGACACCTGACCATTACGCCAGCATGGACATTGATGACATTGTATTGTAGATACATAGACATTAATATGAAGTTGGTCCCCTATAACAGTTTCCGCTCTTCTGGGAAGGCTTTCCACAAGATTTTGGGGAGTTTCTGTGGGCATTTTTGCCCGTTCATCCAGTAGAGCGTTTGTGAGGCCAGGCTATGATGTTGGACAAGAAGGTCCGGCTCACAATCTCCGTTCCAGTTCATTCCAAAGGTGTTCTATGGGGTTGAGGTCAGGGCTCTGTGCGGCCGGTCAAGTTCTTCCACCCCAAACCCATCCAACCATGTCTTTATGGACCTTGCTTTGTGTGCTGCGGCGCTGTCATGCTGGAACAGAAAAGGTCTTCCCCAAACTGTCCCCACAAAGTTGGAAGCAGAGCATTGTCCTAAATGTCATGGTGCTGAAGCATTAAGATTGACCTTCTATGGAAGTAAGAAACCCAAACCCTGATTTTAATAATTAAGGGGTGTGTCTCAATACTTTTGTCCATATAGTGGTACACTTAGCTGAGGTAGAAGCTGCAGCTATAGAGGTGTAGATGCTCTCCTCTTCCATGGTCTGATAATTCTTGCCACCGATTGGCTGCGTGAAACAACTAATCAGTGTCAGGAGAACACTCCTATTGATGAGGGAATCCGCAAATGCATCAGCAAAGTGGTAGCTAAGATGGGCTTCTGTGAGGCAAAAGCAGAAATATATCACATCCCTGGGCTCAGAAGGTCTCCCTAACCAGCCCATGCGCCCCACTTCCTGTAAAAGCAGGGCAGTGCCTGAAAAATGGGACTGTCTCACAAGAGCAGGACTGTTTGGAGGTATATAATACTCAGTTGTTATGTTTCATAGAGAACTTCATCCCGAAGCATTTGTTTTAAGGGAAACCCGGAGTGTTTGAGCTCGCAGTGGTACATTTCCAGCAGGTACGCGAACGGTTAATATTCGGCTTCCTCTGAATGCTCCTTTGGTTAAGCAGAATCCCCAAATGGTGTTGTAAATGAACCTCGCAGGCTGAGGTTTTGTGAATGCTTTATCTCAGCCTTTATTGCAAGCAGTTAAGAACGCGTGGAGTAGGATGAACAATACTAAACGCGTAGCAGCGTTCCGTTTACACGCCTTACGCATACATTTTCTACCGCGTTTCCCAAGTGGAGCGATGTGACACAATTCCACCCGGAGTGTGACCGGCAACATTGTAATGTTTGTAAAGCAGGACAAGAGTCTCCGTGTCTTTGCTCGGTTGTGTCTCCCCCGATCCTCCTTTCTTATTTGTTCCTCGTCTTTATAGAACTTGATGTTTTATTGGCATGAAATCCGTTCACTGCTCATTCACAGAACCCCGGCACGGAAAGTTACCGAAAAGCAGGCTTTTTTAAAAATCATTTTAAGCAAATAAAGCTTAGCAGACCAGTCCATTTATTCTGTCTTCTACAGATCTTATTGGCGGCAGCCTATCGCGGCCTGGTTTTTGTGTCACTTGACATTTAAACATTCCCTGAATAATCCTAATAAAATAATCTTTTACGTTTACAGCATTATTTTTTAGTAAGCGGTTGACCTTTCCACAAAGATATTTATAATGTTTGTCTTTAGTTATAAAAGTGTTTAGGAGTCGGGGGAACGGTATTTCAGTCCACTTTACCGAATGCAGACATTCTTTAGTTATTGGACGTCTGTCTCATTTAACTCCTTCCTAGCTGGAAACCAAGCAGGATACCCGCTATGCTTTTGCACGTCGGGGTTTCTAGATGACAGAAGTAGCAGCAGCCAGTTATAAGTGTGCTATCTGAAGACTGATATTTTGCTAGCGTATATGTGATTGGCCGCTGCTTCAGTGCCTTACTGAGCATGTGCAAGAAGTGTACTTACGAACGCTTCCTGGTTTCAGATGAGGCAGCTGGGGGAGGAGCTAAACAGGACAGGGATCTGATCTTCTAACTCCTATAATCAAGCAGGGCATGCACCAATTTGCATGCAGTAAAATGCTTTGAATTTCATGCAAAATTGACTCCAACATGCATTGAAAATCAAACTAGCTTTTAGAGACTGTCGTGCTGACAATTCATTCACCTCTCTTATACACAAAGGGTTAAACGTGAAGAAATACTTTATTTTTCAAACAAGTTCTTCAAAATTCAAAGTTAAGATTAGTTTTTATATTTTTGGGTGAAAACATTAGCTTTAAATGTAACTTCCATCAAGCAAGCTGCGTTCTTGGTCTCGCTTGGCACGTGAGGTTCCGCGCATGTGGCATTTTAATATCAACGGATGACCCGTAAAATAAATGTTAAACTACTGTATACAGCGTTTGTGAACTTTCATTTCCCACCGGGGGCAGGGCTGCTAATGATTTCACTTTGATGTTGCTTTGATTTCACATCCAAAACTGTCAAACCTCTTTGTGTTTCCAAGTCGTTTTTGTTGCGTAATCGGCTCTTGATGACAAATAAAAGCAACTTTTATTTTTTCGAACTCTCCGTGGAAATCGTATTAAATAACGTTAAAGAATATATTATACCCAGTCATACGTCTGGTGCTTCTGAAAATAGAATTCTTCTGTCCTTGTGGATACTTGGCGTACCCTCATAATTTTCAAACGCATATTATTTGATCTAATATCGCTATCATATTCCGCAGCGTTGTACAAATTACAGATGCCTAATGCCGTGATTGTAAAACTGGCTTAAAGGTAAAGAGATGTTTCATAACAAATCTTATATTTACTTTATATTTAACTGTTCAACCAATTGAAATGTTACCTTGGTGGAAGCTGAGGCCAGCAGCAGCCTGTGGCAGAGCCAGCTTGAGCTAATCAATTTCTGGTCCTAAAATTCTCTCTCTTCCCTGACCCTTTACAAAAGGGGGCCTGATATACTAAACAACACTCGGCAACGTAACAGCTCCGACATAGTAACAGAATAATCATGCAGAAGTTTGGGGTCACTTAGCTGTTTTTATGGAAACAAGGAAATTTCTCGCTATAACATAATTACAAAAGGGTTTCTAACGATCAATTAGCCTTTTAAACTTTAAACTAAGCCATTGGAACACAGGAGTGATGGGAGTGATAAAGGGCCATTGGAACACAGGAGTGATGGGTGTGATAAAGGGCCATTGGAACACAGGAGTGATGGGTGTGATAAAGGGCCATTGGAACACAGGAGTGATGGGTGTGATAAAGGGCCATTGGAACACAGGAGTGATAAAGGGCCATTGGAACACAGGAGTGATGGGTGTGATAAAGGGGCATTGGAACACAGGAGTGATGGGAGTGATAAAGGGCCTCTGTATGCCTATGAAGAGATTCCATTAAAAATCAGCCGATTCCAGCTACAATAGTCATTTACAGCATTAACCCCGTCTGCGCTGGATTTCTCATCCATTTCATGTTATTTTAATGGACAAGATTCCCCCCCCCCCAAAAAAATAAAGAAAAATTAGGAAAGTGACCCCAAACATTTGAATGGTACTGTATATTGGCAGTTGTAATCTTGCAAGACGTTGAGCTTCACACCTAATACTGTATCTATTTCTTTTTGCATTTAATCCGTATTTCACTCGCAGTAGTGCTCATTGTTGTGAGAAGCGGCTTCTGTATTCTTAGATTTCTCCCTTAACACAATGTGTGTGAAGTGCAACAGCTGCTCGTTACTCTGGCACTGACGGTGTTAATACTACAGCTTTGTAGCGAACAGCCAACTTCCGCAGCTTTTAAGTGTTACTTACGCCGATACCGCCTTGCCGTAATGCAGCGTAGCACCTAGCACCGCACTCCTTAAGTACCATAAAATCAATCTGTGATTTTTGTTGCCACCTTTATATTTCAGATGACGGAGGACATCCTCAATCTGTGCCGAATGAGCCCGATTTCCCCGGTCTGGTAGATGCTGAGTTAGTTAACATGTCGATCGTGTCTACAATACTTGGCACCGGTTGTAGACAAAGGGAAGCGCATCCCAAAAGCTAGTTCTGTTTGTCTCGTCTCGGGGTAAAGTGCATCGCAGCATCCTTACAATAACAGGACTGGTTAACCTATTAAAGCCTGCGCCCTATTTTTTTAAAGTATTGGCAAAGCAAACTGTGTCTTTTTTTACCGATCCCTGTCTTTCGACCAAACGAGCGTTACTTTGTATAGAAATGCCTGCTCGCTTTCCCAGCTCCTGCTTCCTATCCTCTGGCAGACAGGACCATGGGGCACGCACACTCACGCTCGCCTTGGTGGCTTTGTTGAGTAGTGGCCCAGTCTGTGCCAATGGCGCACTAGCCTTGAATTAATAAGCTAAAGAGTAAGCGCCAAGCTGTCCGGCGGAGTCTTTCAAATAGTAACACTCTGCAAATGGACTGGAGGGTCATGACTAGCCCATTAACCCTTTTGGTGGCAGGGCATTGTCTGGGGGAGCCACTGATTTATAGATATCATTGTTATTATTAAGAATACTTGTAATAAAGGCCCGATAGTACCTAATCTATGTTAAACCACACAAAAAAAACCTCAATGTGTTTACTTCTTATTATAGGATGATATAAAATATTGAGGTGAGCACAAGATTTTGTAATGGAAATGGATATGGCCGTATTGGTCCAAGAGACGATGGAGTCTTCATTCGATACCTTTTACTGGGACCGACGTAGAAGAAGATCACGAGATCTCTCACAAGATTCCATTTTCGTTTTAAATCTCAAGTTGTGACTTTGCGAGGAATTTCCCGGTTACTGTTTTGTTGTCTAAGGCGTCATGAGCAAAGAATAGGTTTTTAATATTAAGAAGTGATTCCTGGTTGGAAGTCCCAAAGCAGTCCTGGCAGAGCACACCTGGGATGTTTCATTGTCCTGTTAAATCCAGGCTCATTTCTGCATTCCTCTTGTGAGATTACGCCCCCTGGTGTTATCATGCAGTACTGCCGTTGTACAGTCATGCGCTGCGTTGATGAATTATGGAATTCTTATCACAATACTGTTCCTGGTATCAGTCATTCCGTGAACGATGAAAGGTATTAAGGAGAGATTTTTAATTTTTTTTACAAACATGTTACTCATGTAAAAAAAACTGAGAATTGTTCAGATGCTGCTATGGCAACAGCATTTCAATATTAATTCATTCATTGCATTTATTAGTCTCTGGATCTCAAATTAGTAATTATCCCTGCACAGAAAAAACTATGAATAATTATGGAAATCTGACCGGGGCAGATGGGTCGGAACCTCCTTACTTCGTGTATGGTGATTTGAACCGAGTCCCACTTTGGATGACACATACGTTTCACATACGTGGCTGAGCAGTAAAAACAGACCTTCAGTATAACGGATGTGTTTGGTTCCCGTCTGTGAGTTTTTACATCCCACGTAGTACAAGCTTGTCACGTGCCGCTAACCAACTAGCCAAAGGTGTGTGTCCCAATATCAAGAAGTTTGCAGTACATTCATTGGGCTGCCGTCCCATATGACTCTCCGGCTTCCGAAATACTTTAAATGTACAAAAAAAAAACAACAACCCTAAAACCTAAATATCAAAAACAAACGTATATAAGGTTTAGTAACTTTACATATACTTTACTATAAACCTTTAAATATATCGAGAGATTAAATTCCAAGGTGGGGTAGCGTTTATAAAGAGGTGGACAAGAACTAGAGAGCGTGACTTGAAATTGGTTGTTAGAAGGATGAGGGGTAACGTGAGAAATCATACTTTCCAGAAAATGTAGTAGATATGTGGAATGGCTTTCTATTGGAAGTGGTACAGGAAAACACAGTAAGGAAAAATAAAGCTTATGATGTCCCTAATATAAAAATTATTTATAATTATTATAATAATATAATAATTATAATAAAGAATAAATAAGGAAAGATGTATTTCTATACGACAGACTGGATGGTCTAACCATCTTCTTCTGCCATCACAATCAATGTTTCTATGTTACTCGGCACAGAATTCATTTATAACTGGCCTTCTAAAACCAATGCAATATCTTAATAGTTTATGTACTGTAAGTGTATGTGTGTGTGTATATATGTGTGTGTATATGTGTATATATATATATATATATATACATACACCTTATATACGCAGAACTATATAGAATGCACTTTGTAATTTTGTAACGACTCCCATAACTTCATCCGTCTACGCTAGTTTGCGTGATCCGAGCCTAGCGCCATAATGCGTTTGCCCGGTGTGTACCGTCCTGTAAAGTTACCAGGCAGCGTTTGGAGAGGATCGTTTTCGCTCGCGATTTCCCAGCTCGCGAGCCATATTTGACCAACTGCTTCGAGCAGAAGACGTGCCACTTTGTTGAGCTATTTAGGAATCCAAAGGACTGACTTCATTTAACACAAGGGCTCTTTGTTTTAGCGGGTGAGCGCCTCGCGAAATGTTTCAGCTCTCAGCGGGTTAACCGGGGAGCAGGAGCGAAGTCATAATTGGCCTATTTAGTGGATTTTGCATGTGAATAGTGCGTTAGTGAAGCATTACTAAGTCTGTTGTGAGTGACATGGTGATTAGAATTTAGATTAGGGAAAACACATTCTGTACTTTATCAAGTACAGTAATTAGTTCACTCGGTAAAAGTTGATTACAAGTAAAAGATAAAGTTAGATATTTTGGGGGGTACTTAATTTTCAATTTTTCCTTTTTTTTTAAAATGATAAATGTGTTCTTAATATAAATTGTGTTAATCTGCACCTGCTTTATTATACACGAGGACAATTAAAAGAACGGGGCATTGAATGATAGGAGTAGCTGGCAGACGTTACACTATGGGTAGAAGGGGTGCGTTTCAAAGGAGTCTACAGATTGCAGCCAATACAGCGAACCGCTATAATTAGCCATTTAACTTTTTAATGCGATAATGTTAAAAAGTTATGACAAACTTTAGCCCGCATAGCCCGATATTTTTTACATTTTTTTTTTTTTTTCCTCTTTGTATCATTTTTATTTAGGTTTCATCTGCTGCCTGGATTTTTATGAAATCAGCTTATTTAACGATGGTATATTGTATTTTTGTGGTTAAATAATAACCCTTGTATGGTTTGAGGCACAGCTTAGTACCATTGTTTTTAAATTGTTTTTCCCCAGACTTTAAAAAAAAAAATAAAAAATTATTTATATATTTATATTAGCACACGCAAAAAATACTGACCAAATCTGCCAAAGATGCATGCAGTGCTACGGAATATGATGGTGCTATATAAATAAATTAAAATTAAATACCTTTTTTTCCCCCGCTGTATTTTTTTTAAATAATTTTAAAACTGGCAATTTTACAGTAATATACCAAAAACTGTTTAAATAGATATAATTACTGTATTGTTTGAATGCATTTTTTCTTATCTTAATGGCTTTTTATATGTTTTTTTAAACAAATATAGGCGTTTATGTATACCCAGACATACATGCGTATTATGTGTATACCGTATTATATGATATGCCTTGTGTTTTATTGTAGCAAAGCCTGCTGGGAGGTGACATGGACATTGGGAATTCTGGGGCGTTATCGCCCACCAAACCTGGCTCTCAGTACTACCCGTATTCTAGCAATAACCCTCGAAGGAGACCCTTCCACAGCAGCCCCATGGGTGAGTCTACCCCTACTCTCTCTACCCCTATGGGAGGCACCAGCCCCCCCCCCACTCTTTCTGGTCCCCGATACCTCAATATAGGGACATCACAGAAACTTTAACACTATATGACTATATAGGAAAGAGAACGTTAAACGGGGTCCATATCTTTAATGTGTCTGCGTAAGTAATATCTATTTTTAATTATGGGAATAAATAATAAATTTTAGATATAAACTCACCCCTATGGGCTTATTTTATTTTTCATAGCTATATAAAAGAATTTCTGTGCTTGTTAATAATTTACAATTTATAGATGCAATAATAATTTTTTTTTTTTTTAAATAGAGGTGCAAGCAAAGAAAGTTCGAAAAGTCCCCCCCGGATTGCCTTCCTCAGTAAGTAAAACTGGTGTCTTTTACTTCTGACTCTCAGGCGCTTTGCGTGCGGATCGCAGGTGACCTGTGCTATTGCTGATGCTGCCGCTTTGTAACTTGTGACCGAGAGGGGGCGGTACCTTGAATCTCAGATGTTCTACTTCGCTGGAATATGAATATAAGCTGTGATGTCATCCACATGTAGAACCGATTTTAGATGTCACTACTTGGTTGTCATGTGTCTAATCAATGGGGCATTTAAAAAATATCAGCTAACCCTTATCCTTTCAATAATGAAATATATATATATAAAATATATATATATATAATATATATGTATGTGTGTATATATATATATATATATAATATATGATTTTCTTTTTCTTATATTTTCCCTTAAGGAGAGGGTGAGACGTGTATGTTTTCTGGTAATTATGTGCGTCCCGCAGTTGTTTGTATGGCCCTTTTAATCCTTCCAGTATATCGATGCTGTTGGTGTTAAGCTGTGGGAGGCAGTTAGATGAAAAAAGGGGTAAAAAAGTGATTTCTTTTAAATGGTTAACCTTTTGGGTAAAGGGCGCCGCGGGAGCTTTTACACACTTGGGGCCAGACTTTTCTTCCACTTGTTACAGTTACCCCCGGTCATTCTAACCTTGCCCCTGGCACCGCCAACAACATTCATTAGCTGATTTGCCGAGCATACCTAATTAACGCAAGAGGTGGAAAAGCAGGGACGAGCCACAAAGAAAAGAAAAATCCGTTTTTTTTTTTTTTTTTTCCTCTCTCTCTCTTGACCAAACGCTCAATTGATTAATTACAAAACAGGCAGGAATCTGCGGTCGCCCTAATCTTAAGCAGGGGGGAGATTCTCTAAAGCTTTGGACAGGAGCCCAAGGTTCAGAGCGCCGTACCTGAGCCAACCTTCCGGATGAGACGAGTCTTCATTTCATGAGTTGCTTCACTTCTTTGTCGGCGTAATGATGATTTATGGATTTGCATGTTCAGAAGAGATTTGCGCGGCGGATTTACTCTGAAATTTACATAGGTCGCCGAGTGAACGTCTCAATTTGGGAGCAATGTGAGCGAGGGCTGTAGCCTGCGAGTGTATCGGAAGCCGTGTCTGAGATCCAGGTGTCAGGCAGTAAAAAAAAAAACCACAGCTGTATCTCCCGGAGCCGACGGTGGCCGTGATGTTTTCTTTTGGTTACAGAAGGAAACTGACGGTCTCTGGTAGTTCCAGCCTTGTCGTGTTTTTCCCTTATAATGTCAAATATGTAGAATCTCAAGAATCCTGAACGCGGAATTATCTGCTGTGGACACGTGCCTACACCTGTTTGATTCTTATAGTATCTTTAATGTAAATAAATGTGTGTGTATTTGTGCATATGGACAGGTGTGTGTATGTACATGTGTTTGTATATGTATATGTTTATATATATATATATATATATATATATAGTTTGCTATCATCGTGTGGTAGGTCATATAGGAGGCTGGTATGCTACGGGACATGTTGTATACTTTTGTTAAGGGATTGGATAAGCCTGAGCATTAATTCTGCATTAAACGTTGGGTTCCAGTTAGGTTATTCCCTATCGTCAGGATTATGAAAATCACGACAATCCATCCTTTACGATTTAAGAATATTATGGTTGTCTTTTTTTTTATTATTTTTTTTTTATGATTTTTACTAGATTTTCTGAAGAAATATTGAACCTTTGAAACGGAATTTCATGTTCTTTTGGTAAAAATTTTTGGGAATGGTCTTAAGCCTCCTGATCTCAATGGAATAATATCTCACCTTGTTACCGGTTAACTGTGCGTGTGCCAAGAGGCTCACCGTGCTTTTGCTGACCCAGTTAGAACAAACCTCTAACTAGTATGTATTCAAAATTAATTTTAACATTTGTTTCCCTTTTTGGTGTAAACCTCGAATTTCTGCAAAGATCCATGGAAACAGAGCCGCTATTGACTTTTTTTTTTTTTAAATCTACTGCATTTGGTTGTGTTCTCGGTAACATATATATATATATATATATATATATATATATATATATATATATATATATATATATATATATAAATCTCATTTTATGAGCCGTCTAATCCCCTCCGTTTAAGTAAATATGACCTAATCACAAAACCAGCACCGTGTCTACATGTCTCCTGTTTCTAAATGGCTGTTTTGTTTAACTCTGCCCCATGTGCTTTCCCCAAAAGTCAGTGTCGGAGGCTGAAGGGAGAACCTTAATCGGCGCTAATGATTATTTACCAACCCTTTTTATCATAACTGATGGGACTTTGTATTATGCCAGAGGCTCTTTTGCTTCCTTTTTACAATATCTTTCTATTTAATTCCGATCAAACAAAACCTTGCATGACTCCCGTGGATTATTTTTTATTTTTACTGCAACTCAAATTATTTTAATTATATTGTGTGCGGATGTGAAATCTAAAAGGCTCCGTTGAGCGAGTGGGACACGATTGCCTCCCAATGGAATATATATAGGCTATTTGCGACCCGTTTTTGGCAGGGCAGGTCATTCATAAATGTTATCTTATTAACAAAACTCCGTGGTTTGTTTCCCACGGAATCTGCCGAGCGCCAAGTGGAAAAACATACGTTTATGTCATCCCGTTTAAAGATCCCCCAAAAATAATCCGGTTCTGAATGCGTTCCTTTCTGAATGTGAGCATTAAGTCATGGAAATGTTATGCCAGAATTTCAAAAATGCCTCCTCTGGGGAACAAGTGTTAGGAAACCTGTGATGTCTCAGAGCTTCTTAAAATGTCTCTTATTTTTGTAAGGAGTGAGATCACTAGGATTAGGACAAAATACACAGTTACCTAAATACATATTTAAATATATATATTATTTTATATAGCACCATCATATTCTGTACAATGGGTGGTTGTGTGTGTGTGTATGTAATATATATATAATATATATATATGAGTGTCCTTATCAATATATATATATATATATATATATATATATATATATATATATATACTTTTGCCCTACACATCATTGTGTGTATGTGTGTATATATATAATTTATATATATATATATATATATGTATAAAGAGATTATACATATATATTTATATATGTATAATCTCTTTTATTATATAGCGGCAACAATTTACGCAGCACTTAATACAATACATACATTCAAGGGATATGACAAGACGAGAATTGACAGACTTAGACAAACCTATACATAAGGTGGAGAGAGCCCGGTTCGCAAGCTTACTATATATATATATATATATATATATATATATATATATATATATATAAAATTAGACTTTTTTGCCCTATACATATGCAGTACCTTAAAGGGAAATTTACACCTCAAAGGTAATACTAACTGCTTTACATTAAAAAGTGAAATCCTGCCAATGTGTATTATATCGTCATAATATATTACTTGGCCGATCTAAGAGTCTAGAAAGGAATTTTTGGAACCGTTTATACTGAACGCTCTTTATTTTTATATCTGTTTAAAATACATCTGTCTGTAAATGTTACATTCTCAAAGCGCAAATAAATTGAAAAGAGTTCCTAAGAAGTGCATAAAAGTCATAGATTGTGAGCTCTTGCGAGCAGGGCCCTCTTTGCCTAATGTTTCAGTTTGTCAGACCCCTTGAATGTACGGACTGTAAGAAGCGCTGCGGGAATTATGGGCGCTATATAAATAATTATAAGGATACCCTCTACTTTTAACGTAGCATCTGCTCATGCGGTTTACACGCACGTGGAAGCGAGAAGCACCATCTAGCACCAAGACGCGATTAGGAGCAGAGCTCTGCCGCTGATCAGGAACAATTGTCTGCAGTGTTTAAACTTCTCCCGAGACATGCTACACGACGTAGGAGTTTTTGCCCAAAGCTGCGTTGCGCGCAGACGGCTTTTTTTTTTTTTTTTCTCCGAATTTCTAGAGAAACAATCATTTGAGAAAGTCTAATTAGCTGTTGCAAGGTGAAAAAGTGCTGTATGTGTATTTTCCATGCACCTAAAGCGGTGAAGCAAATGTGACATTTTTAATTATAAGCTTGGTTGCGTATCACTTTCCTGCTCTCAATACTGCCTTTTGGAGTCGCTATCACATTATGTGACTTCTGTTTGCAACACTATAGGTTAACAGCTTGTACATAACAGCGACTCTTATGTATAATACATTTTTTCTAATGAACAGATAACAGCTACACTTTAAAAAAGACAGCTCCGTTCTGCAGCGAAGAACCCGATTTCCTTCGTTTATTGAATGTTTATTGCGTAGGCTTTGTTCATATAGATGAGTAGATAGATGTATATTGATCTGTGTATCTGACTTGTCAATGTGTATAACATTTTTTTTTCTATCTATATATATTTTTATTATATAATTTATATCTACATTAAAATAATATACAACTAAAATAAAAAAATAATATATAAAAACGTTTGGTTTCCCCCAAAAAAGGGATGTTTTTAGACATGGTGGCCACACTGGAATGTTAAAATTGAGGAATATTAAAGGGTTACTGTCAAGTATTTTTTTTCTTTTTCCTATAAATGGTTGTTAATGCATGGAACAGATCTCCAGCGCATTGAGTGGGGCTATCGAGTAGACCTTAGGATAGGCACCCAACACTCTTGCTTAGGAAATAATAGATTATTTTTTCTGAATACTATCTGGTTTTGGGAAATCCAATTTTTTATTACCATACTTAATAATTAAAATAATAATATTACAAATAATAAATAAAATTTATAAAATAAATGAAAAGAATATAAAAAAAAATATATACATACACACAGATATAATGTCTACGTCTTCGAGATAATAATGCTAATGGCACGGCTGGGAAATTGGCTGTGTTCCCTATATGTGAAAGGTGCACCAGGCAAATGATTGCATTACAGGAAGTTCCCGCCTGCTTGATCGGGTCATACTAAAAAGGAACGGAGGGCGGGGGAGCAGGTGCACTGCCCATACTAAGGACATTCCCAATACTGTGGGATTCGTAACGCCCCTCTCCAAATACACATAACATTAGCGGGGGATGCGGAGACACAGTAATTGCACCAGACGGGTAAATGTTGTCATTATTTTTTTTTTTATGTTTTTTTTTTTCTTTCTTTTTTCTTTCTCACGGGAAACATAACAGAAAAAATGTCCATCATGTTCAACATCCAGGTTTTGAAAGACATCTTCAAAATTCTATATAGACAACATTAGCATTTAACAATTATAACAACATTGAGTCAATGATGTACTCCTTTTAATAGTTTTGTTCAAATAAAATATTTACACTATTGATAGGAAGGCGTCAATGGCGTATGCACCGTGGTTGGGATAGACATATAACTCCTGGATCGGACCAAGAACTGATTAAAGTTTGAGAAAAATTGACTAGATGGGCCAAATAGTTCTTATCTTCCTTCAAATTCTATGTTTCTGTGTAAAGGACGCATTGACTTAATCGAGACAGGGATCTGATCACGAGTGCTGCTCATTGGACCGTTGGATGTGTTGCTATAGCGATGCGCCATCTTTTAGGGCTCCACCACCTCACTGCCAAGACTACTTTTTATTCGTAACCCCTGTTGTGTTTTGTCTCTTGATACTCTGTAGCTGGCGATCAGAGAGATCCAAGTTGGCCATGGCGCGTTCATCCATCTTTGAAATTGGAAGCTGGAAACTTATGCAGAGTTTCCTATTGGCTGAATGTCACACATCGTTACTGTCATTGTGGAGTCTTTAATTGAAGTTGATACATTTTATGTAAAGTTTTACATAATCTTGGAGCTCTCTTCAGATGGGAGAGAAGAGACCCTGAAGTTCCAAAAGCTTAGTGCAACAATATATCTTTTCTATGCTGGCCCAATAAAAAGTGCCCACCGATACGGCCAGACATGCGATATTATAAATTAAAACATTGAAGGAACAAAGCTCTCCAATGTTGTCCACCTGTTTCTTACGAGGTTGTATCTTGGTGACATTTTGTTAACTCTAGAACATTGTTGCTGTACTTTTGGTGAGCGCTTCTGTTTCATTAATCTGTACATTGGGGGTGGGGAGGAGGCCTTCTTCTGAGTTAAGTCAATGCTACTTCATTATTCTGTAAAATGGAGTTACCAAGAGGGTTAATCCACAAAAGTAGAAATCAGCTGTTTGCGGATATAAGGTCCTGAGTGTTTGTGGATTATTCTTTGCATTAAGTGCACCTTTGCTTATCCGCTCAATGGTTTAAATATTAAAGTAATTCATTGATGATGAAAAATACTTGTTTGTTTAACATGTCAAGGCTTCAGGTTAAGGGGAGAAAATTATTATTATTATTATTATTCAGCTGTACCTTGCCCTTGTCGCATCCTATTTTTATTTCTATATCTTACAGAAAGTTCTAAATGAATCCTGTTCTTCTTAAGATTTGTCACAAGAGTTCCAGGCACGAGTTTTATATTAAGCCATTGCTGCATATATGCACCTTATTGTATCTGAATGTGAATTGTGACTATAGAATTAAAATTTTAATTGTTGTTCCATATGTGCTGTTTGCCTTTAACCCCTTCACTGCATAGGAACAGATTGTTTTAATATCTCATTTTGATAGCTTGCATTCCTCTTATTCTGAAGGTGCAAAAATGACTGCAACCCCCCCACACACACTATAATTATATTTGCTTCTTAAACCACCTTACCATATGCCCTGTATGTTTGTATGATAAATACATTTATCTACGTATACGTTGTAAAGCTAATTAGAGCTCGGCTTGATTTGACCAGTGAGGACATTTGTAAAACTATTTTTTCTGGCTTTCAAATATATATATATATATATATATATATATATATATATATATATATATATATATATATATATATAAATTTTTTTTTTTAAGTGTAATAATTCAAATCTTGGGAAAAAAGTCCCAGCAGGTGTGGATTTAAATAATCTTTGTCCATAGTTCTGCTTGAACACCCTCGCCCTCTACAGGGGCATTAAGGGTACTGCAATAGAAACGCAAAGTACTCTCACAATTCTAACTTTTGCAGAACTCGCAATATCGTTGTCCATTTGATACACAAGTGCTTTTGACATCACCCACAAATTATAAAAATAATAACTATTGCGCAGCTACATTCTATTTTTTTAGCGAGTGATGTTTCCTAATCTGTAGGACCCCCCCTACCATATATCTAATAATGAAAATTTGGAAACAAGGAACCAATCCTTGACCTTTTACTATCATATGTTATTATGCAATATTTGGGTGTAAAACCCTGTTATCAAACCTTAAATTGTGTATTCTTTCCTCTTTTTTGTTTTCTTCATTGGCCTGTACCGTGATGGACCTTCATTTTTTAATCACAGCGCAGGCTTGGGCTGTTGATTTTTGAAGTAGAGGAGAAAAAGAGAATTATAAACTGTTTACAATGTAACATTTTTAACGTTGTGTACATTCTCTTGATTAGATACTTATATTGGATCTTTTTAAATCTTTGTTCTGGAGCTTGTGCAGAAGCATATGCCTTAAGTAGCTCTAGAATAGATTTCCTGGCTCGGAAAACCAAATTAGACCCACATAAAGACAGTTTCTCTGTCTTTTACTCTTTTTTTTTTTTTTTTTTACGGGTCAATGTAAAGGTCCCAGCTCCCGTTATCATGTTGTCCTCATGGAAAGAACTGTAAGGATGTACGTGTGTAACCAAATTGTTGTTTGGTTTGACCTTCAGAGGTTACTGTTCTACAAAGTAGGTTAGAACCTAACTTCATATTTTATAACTTGCATATTTTACCCTAAACCCATTAACTGACATACATTCCCTCTTGGTACAGTAGCTTTTTGGAACCCAAGTGTCTTCTACTTAGTTGTCCCTCCTCTAGAATCTCAGAATATTTCAAGCAATTGTTATTTTCATAGAGCAGTAAAATCTGGAATATATATATATATATATATATATATATATTATAGAAATAATAAATAAAACAAGCCCTGTCTGCTGGAATGACTTGCTTGTATGAATTTCTCACGTGGACTGGCCACGCTACCATCAAAAAAGGAAACGTTTCTGAATAGTTAAAATGTTGGCAGATTCGGAAAAACGAATAGACATTTGAGTCCCTACCTAACTGCGAATCGACAGGCTTTCCAGTCGTTCGGGCTAGTAATGGTATTTATGGCCATATATTATGAAGACGGCAAATTTGTGGTTATATTCCTTTAATGCGTAATGCACTAACACTTTAATTGATATAATGGAATGCCTGTAAACATGCCAACACTAACAGTGGCTTAACGATAACGAGGGTTTTAGTGCTGAAAAATCTATTCGCCGTTATGAAGAAATGTGCCAATAGCTATTTCATTAGGTATTTCATTTTTATTTATTTTTTTTGCATTTTTGGGGGGTTATATTTTAGCAAGCGATTCAAGATGACGTGATTTATCATTCATATTGTAACCGGCCGTGTCTTTAATAATGTGTTTTTCTATAAATATTGATCTTTCTTAGTGAAATTAATTCTATGTAACGTCTCTGATTGACATCTCTGTCCCTGTATACAGAATGTTAAATCTGTTAGTGGATAAATATATGCTTTTTGGATTCTTTTTTGATATTTAAATACTAACCCCAGATTATATTCCAAATATCCTATGGTGTGTTAGCCGGTCATGTCATTTTTAGGGGAGTACCCATAGGTTACTTGCTCCTGATCCGCTGAGCATATATGTCTGTCTGTGGAATGAGGGGCTCCCTTTTTGGGTCCCAAATCCCTCTTTCCTTCCCCCCGATGCTCCTTGTTTCTAATAGCTTGGAATGTTTGCTGGGTATGAGGGTATCGCAGGGTTCTAAGCCCCAAAACCCCAATAATGTGTATAGAAACAGCAGAAATGGGGTTATAAATGAAAATACATTCCACCTTATGAATGTCTTACTCGGTTATATAAATAGCTAGCGATAGGTTAAAAAGTCACATAATGTGGATAAAAAAAACCAGTTCCCACGTCACATCTCCAACCACACAGCTTAAAGTGTCCCTCCAGCCACCAGCTGTTCGAAATGTTATTAGTGCGCGAGCGTTATGTAAACCCCATAAATATATAGGTGTATATACATACATATCTGTCATATATATATATATATATATATATATATATATATATATATATATATATGTATAGATATATATATAAATGTGTCTTTACGGGAAGACATTGATCTCTATAATATGTCATTATTTTATAAGTATATGAATTCAAAACAAGAAAAGGCTGCGCTTTCTAAAACTCAGAAAATGTGTGTTATCGGGTTACTATAGCGGGATGCTTTAGGATTAAATTAATAGCCTATTATTAAAATGTATGTTTGTATGTCAGCAGGTTTGTGTATGTATCCATCATACCTTATATACCATGAGTGATTTCACTGATATTCCCATGCATTGTTCAGGGCTCCTCACTGGGGCTGGCCCCTCATAATGTATAGTGAAACTGGTGAGCTTTTTCAGCGCTATTTAGTGAATAAAACCCATCAAGGAAACCTAAAAAGAGAAGATTTATGTATATGTTTCGCGATGACCTCGATTAGACCTTTCCAGATAACGACCTGTACCTGCACGAAACCAGAGGGGTTAATTGCAATACATTCCAGTCTGTCTGTCTGTGTGTCATCTATCTGTCTGTCTGTCTATCTCTATGAATTGTATACTGCAGGGCTACAGAATAATTGTTGCCGGCCCGCCAGGATGCATTCTTTATAAAGGGTCCATCTGCTGTCCCTTCCTTATTATGGGGGGCGAACAACACGTGATTAAATCCTGTGCCTAAATGGGTTAACGTCAGCCACTGTCTCCTTTTTTGCAGGGTCTGAGCCGGTGCTTCTTACCGAAATACTGCTATGGTTTCTCTCTCGGTAACCAATCCCCCCCCCAGGAGTTCATATATGAAATTAATGATTTTTTTTCCCCAGGAAACACACATTTTGCTTTTTTTGACCCGGCAGCATCTGTTAGATCTTCGTATTCCTTCGTACTGCTTTGGCATTCTGCGAGCGTCGATGTCTTTCATATCTGTTCGATGCTGTTTAGGGATATTTATGATCGCCCCTCGGTTAGTCAGGGTAACGTGCGTTGCAGTTTTTTTTATATATTTTAAACAGACAGGAACGAATTTGAATGAGGAAACAGATTGCTCTGAGCACGTGTTTCCTGAAACGGGGGGAAAAAGGGCAAAAATGCTTGCTTTGTTTGGATCACTTTTATTAAATTTTACATATAGTGCAAACGGTGTGGATGTCACGGAAAATTACTGGTTTATTACAAAACCTCCTTCTGTAAATCGTTAATTTTTGGCGATGAAAATCTCATTAGTATATTAAATATATAATATTCAAATATTAAACAATATATTATGTACTGAAATTTGCAATCGTGTGCTAAAACACTGGTTAATATGAGGGTATATCAGAAATTACTTCTTTTTGAGCAGTCACCATGGAAACCATTTCTCCAGGACCCAAACTACCCCATTTTTGGTACATATAGCCCATAGTGTTAAAGCGCTGCGTCATCTGAAATAGAACGTTCGTCTGTTTTGAAGTCGGGTATCACTTAAGACTACGCCGCCACCGCCAAGTCCTATGACTTAAAGACTTTTTGCAGTAAACAATTATACCAATGTATACTTTTGTCCTATTGTCGTTATTAAAGAATAGATTGTAAGCTCACAAGAGCAGGGCCCTATTCTCCTTCCGTACCACTGTGCCTCAACATGTTTTTTTTTAAGCATTTTAAATAGTGAAATATTATCCCTGTCCCTTATTGTAACGGCGCTACAGAATCTGCTGGCGCTATATCGATACAATGTAATCTACTCATTCCGTTGAACCACGTTATAGCATGAGTCTGATTGTACACCTTTAGCAGCAAAGCCATTGATTGTATCCTTGGTGCTGAAAGGGTTACAGAAAACCAACGCTTTTTTTATTATAGCCAGTCATTGGACTAAATTCAGCCTTTTTTCTCTTTTTTTTTTTATTCATATATTATTGCCACGTGAAGTGCTTTTGGGATTTATTGACTGCCCCTGTTTGGAAGTATTTGGCATTGGGAGACAAACTATAAAACGAAAAACCCCAGAAATCATTGAAATGAGAACAAACTGTGTGTGTCTTTGGCTGACGTACACACTTTGAAGAAAGACTAAAGACTGGGGGTGCGATCTGTGTAACGGGTGTTTAGTATATTGATCATAAAGATACCTGTCTGCATACTGTGCTTTAAATGTAATATAAAGAAGTTTTACTTTACTGAGTAGATAGGTGGAATAGCCACCCAGTACAAGCGGTAGAGGTTAATACAGTGAGGGAATTTAAACATGCATGTGGCTCCTGATTTAGAAAGTACGGAGTCTTTACAGAAGGAAACATAGACAGAATAGATGGCCGAATGGGTCTGAACTGCTGGAAAATTCTATTTCTATCTGGAATTCTCATTCACCCTCCCACCTTCCCCTTTGTTCCTTAAAGTAGATCGATCCCATTTCTGTAGATTTCATCCCTAATCCCAGAACCCCTGAAATCACATGAAAGCCTTGCCTCTGATGGTGCATTCCAAAGCAGTGCACTTGAAAGGGTTAATACCATCTTTACGTCACCTTGTCTTATAGATTGTTAAAAAATATATATATATATATATATTAACCCATCTTTATATCCATTACGTGAAACGTATCTTTTCTTGCTATCCGTCCATCCTAATCGTTACTTTATCATTTTGTATTTATTTATTATTTTTAGTTAATAAATCCATCACTGGGGTGGAAATAAAGAACATTTATTTAAAAAAAAACCACAAAAAAACAGTACTAAAAGGGATTTATTACATTTATAGGAAAATCACTAACTCATTTTATCAGCCTTCTGTATGTTCGTATATTACGTGTACATTATCAATCAAAAGATAATCTGTACAAATATATAACAATAGTAATCAAAATGACAATTGACATTAACCCCGTCAGTACTGCCACGAAGATGTTGATTAGTAAACAGGGACAGTTTGGTCTAAATGTCTCATCGTAGCAGCCAGATGCAAAAGACTAGAATTCCGTGTTTTCATGGAATTCAAAAGAGTTAATGAAGTTCTTTAAATTACCACCTAGAGCTGTGTACAGCGATATGGTATTTAACCCTATCATGGTATTGCCGACTTGAGCGCCCTTTTTGAAGTTTGCTCTCAAACCGTAATTGTGAAACCGACTAAATTTGGAGAATTTATACGCCAAAACCTACTCTACAGCGATTGATCATTTAATTAACTTTATTTTTAGATTTTTTGTGTGTGGTTGAGACGCACAATTTAGAATTGTTAATGCAACAGGTTTCTAAAATGCTTAAAAGTAAACTGAAGATTTGTAGAGGGGGAAAAAAAGGGGAATTTAATTTTTCTTACATTTTAAATATTCTGTTTGTGCAAAATTTTGAGAATCACCATAAGGGCTTCTTTGCATTTTTAATTTAGTAACTAACATATGAATAAATTTGCATATTAATTAGTTGCAGATTAAATCATGCATACATAATTGCCTCCTTACTGTGTTTAATGTTTGTCAAAATCTCCAGCTTGGTTTGATGGATGTCGTATGAAAGATTACAATTTGATGTCGCCTTGGAAGTATTTCCAACAATAATGCACTATTTTTAAGAAAGAGTCTCTAAAATTATATACAGAACTAATAAAAAAAAAAATAACAAAAAAAGGCGAGATATAGGTAAATTTATTTTTTGACATTTTTTTGTGTTCTCTTACTCCAGATCATTTGCTATTCATAATCATTAACGCATCTGCTAATTTATACAGCATATGCTTATTAACCCTTGCTTTGCTAATTATCGCGAGCAGTTCTCAGTATTTTACATTTTGGGAGACAGATGAGCAGTGCCTGACGGTTCTCCTTCTTTTACTGTTGTCTGTATGTGCGTTGTATCTGTGTATTTCTGTCATTTTGTGTGAACAGGTATGCATGTACAAATATATATATATATATATATATATATATATATATATATATATATTTGTACATACATACATACATACCCATTCTAGATGGAGGCAGAAAGGGAAATACATATATTACATCTATCTACATCTAACATTACATCTATCTATATATATATATATATATATATATATATATATATATATATATATATAAACATCTAAATAGAGTTTTTATTCTTTAACACCCAAAACATTTACTCAATCCATTTACCAATTTTTATTATTTTGTTTTCTTTTTCTTTAAGCTTTAATCATTTTATTGTATTTTAATGCAACCCATATTTGGCCTGTGCTTAAGGTGCATAAGCAACATAATTAGATGTAATAACGGAGATGAGTAATAATTAATCGCTTAGTGTGCTATTCCCCCCAAAAATGAAGACTTTGAGATCCAGCTGTACAGCACCGCAGAGTATGATGACGCCATATAAATCAATAAATAATAATACGTTTCCATTTTTTATTAATTTCATCCTGGTCATGCAGATATGTAGCCCCCTGTGAGGTTTTTACAAACATTTACAAATTTACAATACAAATATTAAAATATGTCTTTAAACAGGGCAGGGTTTTTCTTTTGTTCTCTTAAAGCCTGGTTTGCAATATTGTAAGTAAAGAATCGACTAATAAACTCACAGTTTATTTTAATATGTTGTTCGTTGAATAAACCTTAATTTTGTAGATTACTCCATTGTAAGGATTAAATAAAAAGTATTTCTTTACCTTACAGCATATGTAATATTTATGCAGAAAGCCTGATCTGTTGTCTCATTTTATAAAATAATAAATAAAAAAAATAATAATTCATGAAGCCATAATGCAATTGAAATCTTTACATGCAAAGGACCCACCATATGGTTTGTAAGACCATGATACAAGAGGAGAGGAGGGGGGTCTGGCGCGTGACGACTCTTAACCCTCTGTATGCCGGAAAGCTGTGCACAGCACTTGGCTGGTTCAGCGGGTTGCTTCATCTATCCTCTTTCTGAAACTGCTTGATCAAACTTGTTTAAAATTCATAGATACCCATTCGTCAATTCTAGAATTCTACGGCTTTTTTATATATTCTATATAAAAAAAATTCTAATTTTAGAATCTGAGAAAGTGGTTTTATCTATAATATTATTTTTTTGTCCAGTTGACAACATACAAATAAAACAATGTTTCTGCTCTCAGTAACTCGTACAAATTAAATATGTGTGTATATGCAGCTCCATTTCTGTTGCATACCATGTTTGTATTTGCCCATATCTAAAGATGAATAACTTTTTGTAAAAAAAAACCCAAAGAAAATACTTTCCAGTTATAATCAGTAATAAATAAAATGCGGATATATTATCCGCATTTTAACCTACCTAGTTATATACATTTTGTATTTTTTCTAAATATTTTTTTAAATGTAATGTCTGCCTGCTTTTGGCCACTGTCAGTCTATAGATAAACTGGATAAACTGATGTCTGTTTTGTATGCGTGTGTGAGTGTTTGTGTATATGTATATATATATATTTAATTTTATTATTATTAGTTTAATTATATATCTATTTTTTTTAAATGTTTTTAATTGCTCATTTACTTGTTTACCCATAATATATATGTGTGTATATATATGTGTGTATATATATGAGAGAGAGAGAGAGAGATACATATATAGCCACAAAAGGTAGCATGCTATTCACAAACTACTAAAAACTGCAGTATATTGCCCCTAATGTAAAAGAAAGCATTCAGTTATGCGTTCGTGTTTTCCGCCATGTTGCATGTATGCGTTACCCCTGCCTACTCGTAAGTTACGTGCAGGATATCAGGGAAACGTATGTCACGGGTTTGATGTGTTGGCAACTACACATCAGGTTACCTAAAATCAGATGAACCCTCAAAGCTGTAACCTGCGAGGCTCTCCAAGGCCGGCCTCACCTGCTTTCATCTTTTGTTTAACATTACACAAGGACTTTCCCTCATTAGAATGCCAGAAAGGGTTAGTAATGAAGAAACTAAGAAGTATAGGCCACTGGCTGTTTCTCGATAAAACTAAGATCCCAATATCCTCTAATTCTGCACACCGTGATAGAACAGTTATATATTTCTTTAATAAGACAGACTTGGGTAACTAAGTGAGTAGTAATTGCATTGGTTTCAAATGGAAGTGCTCAGCCTTTGGTGAAGAGCAGCATGTGAGAAGAAAGGGGAATAAATGATCATCCCGGCTCCTTGGGCTTTATTATCTAGCTGTTCATATATGAAGTGTGATTATATTATTATAATATATTATACAATATAACAGGGATTCATGACTCGTTTTTAGTTATGAATTTAAGTAACCACACTTATCTGTGTGTATTACTTTAATGGGAGAGTCTAACCAATGATGAATGTATTTTAAAGTCTATTGTAAGCACTTTAATGTGCACATCCCTTTCCTGAAATAAGAAAAGCCTCTTACCTTTGGAGCGCACGGTCCTCTGTTGTCCACGTTCAGGGACTGTTTTGTGAAGGGTTCTAGATGGACCTCCTGGAACTCTCGCACAAGCCGGCAGGAGCTGGCCGAATTACCTGCATGATGAATCCCTCTTCAAAAAAGTGTGTGCACTGAGAGGTAGACGGCTGCGTTGCGCTTCTGGGAACTGTTCCCACATTATGTTAACTTTATTCAGTATGATTCAGGCCAGGGACTCACAGTCAAGAGTGGTGTCTGAATGGACATGAGATATAACAAAGGTCTACATCCAAGCCTGTCCCCACACATACCTTCACGGTTCTCTACAACATGATTCCCATCAATGAGATGCCTATCAATGAGTGGAATTCCATGGATCTATACCCAGTGCTGGATAGTAAAGGGATAAGGAGGAAACTTTAGGACCTAATGACATGCGTGTGGCCAACAGCTGGATACCCCAGACCATATGTAACATTTCTTTGCTCACGAAGTATCCACTGGCCAGCTTCCCATCAGACATTTGCCCTGGTTGCCAGATGGCCGGTCCGGGACTGTCTGTCCTTCATGGATCACATTCTACAGAACCTTATCTCAGGGTTTGTCTCATACCGATCTTGGCTTCATGGTTTGAATCTCACCAAATTTTTATCTCAAGGCTCGAGATCTTGAGCCTAATGGCCAGTCTCCCATTGATATTTATCTCCTAGTTCATGTACCCGATACCTTTGTTCATATGGTTTATCTCCCAACAAAATTAACCTCATGGCTGTTATTCTAGAACGCTTTATTTGATATTCTAGAATGTTTTGATCATACGCTTTGTACCTTTGAGATCTTTATCTCATGGTTCATATGGCATGATTTTTGCGTTTTTCTTCCTGTCTTAGAGGCGTTGTCACGTAACATGTTGGGCTGGAGAGTCATTCATCTAAATATCTTTATTGTTGTTATTGGAGAGTTCCGATCCCTTTTAATTAGTGAATATTGCGGGTATTATTTATGATAAGTTGGTTCCGCCGGATGCATCATAGAGACAATATGCTGAAAACTGGGTAAAAAGCACCCTTTAATTTAATCTTTAAGATAAAGGATTGTGATGTTTCGTGGATGTGGTGTAAACTGTGAAGAAGTTCTGCCTTCCTTCCGTATCTCCGGGAATCCAGACTTTTTCATCACTCTGTTCTGTATCCATGGTATAGAAATCTCAGATATAGCAGTCGCTTTTTAACAAACACGGTGATGCATTATATCGAAGTGACTGGGATTCTCTATGAACCTTTGATAGAAATTCTGCTTTTTATATGTGAATCTGCTAGGCCATGTCTCCCAGGGCACACAGTTTTGCATTTTACTGCCCCCTGCAGTATGTAGGATGTATAACCATCCAGATGGGAATCGGTTACCTCGTTATACATTCCGCACACTGCAGGGGGCAGCACTTTACATACGGTGTCCAGCAAATTGTGAAATGTATGTGTGTCCTGAAAAAAAATGGCTGATGTGTTCACCTTACGTCAACGTCTTGTCAACGGCACGGCATGATGTAATTTTACATTTTACTTTTGTTCATCAGTGTTCTGTATGTCTGTATGAACAAACCCTATCCCGGGGCTTTGGAAACAGTGTGTGTGTTTGTGTGCTACGGCATATATTCAAAGGCACGGATGGAAAAAGTGTCTCTGTAACATCCATAGGGGTCTGATTGTCTAATAACTGAATTATATATCGATTTCCCTTTTGCTACAGTGTAACCTTTGTAGAAAATGACTTCTGTCTCGAGTAGTTTCCTCCAGCAGGTTAGTGTTACTGGATGTGGTGGGGAGCGGGATCGTACTCCGGCGGGAAAGTGTTAATGGATCAGGTGAGGGGCGGAGCGTACTCGGAAAGGAAAGTGTTAATGGATCAGGTGAGGAGCAGAGCGTACTCGGAAAGGAAAGTGTTAATGGATCAGGTGAGGGGCAGAGCGTACTCGGAAACGAAAGTGTTAATGGATCAGGTGAAAGGGAACTACTCTGTCAGGAAAGTGTTAATGGATCAGGGGAGGGAGGACGTACTCGGAAAGGAAAGTGTTAATGGATCAGGCGAGGGGCGGGGTGTACTCGGAAAGGAAAGTGTTAATGGATCAGGTGAGGGGCGGAGTGTACTTGGAAACGAAAGTGTTAATGGATCAGGTGAAAGGGAACTACTCTGTCAGGAAAGTGTTAATGGATCAGGTAAGGGAGGACGTACTCGGAAAGGAAAGTGTTAATGGATCAGGCGAGGGGCGGGGTGTCCTCGGAAAGGAAAGTGTTAATGGATCAGGTGAGGGGCGGGGTGTACTCGGAAAGGAAAGTGTTAATGGATCAGGTGAGGGGGGGCGTACTCCATCAGGAAAGTATTAATGGTTTGGGGGGGGTGCGCTATCTGGAGCAGACCATTGCAGGTGGTATTAATGGCTTCCCAGAACAGGGGCCCGCATTCAGATACCAAACACATAACCCAAGCAGCTCTGCTACTTCACTGTCTGCCTTCCTAAGGTAAATGTTATTCCACACGTGTTTCCCCATTCATTAATAAAAGTGGCTAAATTATTGCAGGCTTCTGCTCGCCGAATGTACAGAAAAACATATACATTCTTTAGGTTTGACTATGTGTGCTAGACGTTATTAATGAGCAGGCTAACCAAAGCCCGCGTTCACCTTGTGTTTGTGGATTTATGTGCACCGTATATACTACCAAACATGAAATAAAAAAGTTCTGTCCGCCCAACGCTTCGGATAAGAAAATAATATCTGTTCCCTAAAGTAACTTCTTATTTTAATTTAATTAATGTCCACGTAGGATGGGTACGTATAGGAGACGTGTTTTGGTGCGTGTTTATATTATAGGGTCTGTATGTTAAGAATTCAGACAGGTCATATGAACTGTTTTAATGTAAAATCCAAACCCCCGCCAGACACAGGGGTACAACTGTTAGTCTGTTTTTGCCAATGCCAGATGCTATTTTTTACCTAATCTGTCTGATTTTTAGATTTTATTTGTCTGCGTTTTCAATATTGGACGCAGCCCTCTGTACGTTAATGTTTGCCCATTAAAAGGTACGGTGTGAAACTGGAATTATGCAAAATTGGGACTTCTATGTAAAAACAAAAAGTTGGTTTCCCCCATATAATTTATAGGATGAATCTGATACTAGCTGTTTGTGGTCAGACCCTATGGCAACTATAGGTGCCTGTCTGACTTCTGTTAATCTGGAATTTCATTTCATGTCTGTAAATGTTGGTATCTTTGTCTTATGGTATAAATGCGTCATGATTTGGTAATGTATGGTGGCTGGTTATAGAAGGTTTCATATATTAGAGTTAATGTATTAATATATAGGAAGCCACTTAGAAAATCTCACATTCTGAATAGGGTTCTGCACCCAACCTTACATATGTTTGTTTTAGTGTGGATTTATTCTGTTTCTATACACGTTATTGGGGGTTTTAGGGCTGTAGAACCCTGTGATACCCCCTTATACCCAGCAAACATTCTGACCTCTTAGGAAAGAGGGGCATCACGGGAGGACAGAGGGACTTCTGTTCTAAAAAGGGGGTGCTTTGGAGGAATGGTTGTCCTCTGGAAGTAAGCTCTAGGAAAAGCTTCAGGTTGACCTTCCGACACCACATGTGCTTAGGGCGTGACACGCGGACCCAGCTCCGTGACCCCGAGACTTTGGGTCAGTCTCTGGCAGTCAGATGTGCCAATGATTAAGTCTATGGATTGTTTGAATTCCTTTCAGCCTTTAGAGAGTCGTTTACCTTCCATTGCCCGCTTCCCGCGGCGTGTCTTCTATCCATCCGGATGGGAAGAGCTGGTCATATACAGTACAGGTGCCAGCCGTGTCCATAATGCGATGTCGGGTCCTCGCCTCCAACAACATGCTATGGTGACCAGGTCTCCCCACCGGGACCGACAACGGTGTTAGGTGGGCGGCCAGATATAGGTTAATTGTCTTTTTTTTTTAAATTAAATCTCAGAAGATAATGGAATCCGTGATCACAAATACAATAAGAACTATAAAGATTGTTTTAGTTGTTTACTGCTTAACCCTTTGTCGGAGAGGATTGAGCAGTGATAAGAGTATGCTGAAAGGGTTAAAAACAGAGTAAAGACTTTCGCTGTATTTATCTTGAGTTTCTCCAGTGGCTTGCGAAGTTGATCAACGCGTTGACCCGTTGTACTTCAGACTCCTGTCTTGCTCGTAGGACACGCAGGGTGGTTTACGGGTTACCAACCTGATCCCGTCAGCCTGACAACTCACCGTTCTAATGAGAAAAATTTCTCCAAAGCATTAAATCGGAACAAAATGCGTGATTATAATTCAAGTCCTGTTACCCAACGCCCTGAGGACCTTCCCGACAAGAGCAGAGCGAGTCACATACACCTGAAATACTGTTTGGGGGGCACGGCGAAGATGGAAGTGGGGTTTTACCCCCAAAGGCTTGAACTTTTTGCTCGTTTCGAACCCAAGCCATACTCATGGCGCGCCGTTTATTTTCCGCCGCCGCGCTGAGTTGTAAGGAAATAGTTGCGTTGAATTATTAAAGTTGATTCCACTAGAATAGCTATACGCTCGGATGGCATTTACTTCAGCATATGCAAATGATTTAGTTTCATTTGGGATCCGTTCCCAGGAGTCCTCCTTTCCTGTGATGCTCTGAATTTGGCAAGCTCCAGATAGCCCCATCCTTTTAGTTTTTTGGAGGGGGGGGGATTTGGTAGTGTGTCAAGAATATAAAGGCCTTGAATCCTCCCACTTTGCATTGTGAAAGATTCATTAGTGAATACAGGGACATGTACTCCTCCTGTTTTACGTGCAATCAAAATTCTTTTTCATTCTTCATTTAAAGCTTGTGATGACAATGTTTCCAAAATTCTGAAAATTTAATTACAATATGTTTGTGCGTACGTTTTATTTATATATATATATATATATATATATATATATATATATATATATATATATTCTATTCTGTTCTATATACTGTGGCATGTGTTCTTTCATGGTTATTGCAATAACCATATGAGCGCAGTAGTTTAATCTAACGTTCTACAAAAACAAAAAAATCTTGGGAATTATCCTTTTTTTTTAATACATTAAAATATGATGTGTAATATACTATAAATATAAAATGAAAGAATTTATACAATTTTTTTTTAATTTTTATAAAACAATGAATTACTAACATTAATAAAAATTGCAGATTTTTTGTGTTTTTGATTTAAAAAAAATCAAGAACATTATTACGAGTAATTAGTCGGGCACCGTTTAACTCTCACTGCAGTGTGTGAAAACTTAAAAATCGGTCAATGGTAAACCTTAACAATT
>JALMGF010000097.1:1477500-1697500 GCA_023333645.1 Sceloporus occidentalis | reverse complement strand
TATATATATATAAACAAATAAAAAAATGAATTGTGTGTATATATATATATATATATATATATATATATATATATATATATATATATATATATATATTATTTTTTTTTACACTTCTATTCATGACCCTAAAAGTTTTTTTTCTCCTTTATTATGAACTTGTAGGCACATTGTAGATACATATTTGTATTTTACCATCTAGAGAAGTATTCTCTGTGACAGGATCTACAAAACGTAAATTTTTCGATCACAAAATTGATTAGATTTTTAAAAGAATGTGACAAAAATAAATCCAATTTGTCATTACCAATAATGTACAATTGATAACATAGAATTATGCAATTTCCCATATTAAAATGTAAAAAAAAAATACAAATAAAGTGATGAATCAGTGGTGCCCATTGTCAGATAAATGATTAGAAAATAAATTCAATATTTTACGGGCATGAACTAAAATGGTCCGTTAACGTGAGAATACCAGGCTTTCACTGTTTGGCGCAGGTGACCTGTTTTTGTGCTCACAGCTGACCATGGAATTAGTGCGGGAAAGGATTCGTAAATGATGATAATTCCATACCGCAAAAAAAAGTATACGCCACAAAGCAGATTTTTGTTTGTTATGTAACGGGTATTGTTCTGGCACACATTCTGCATTGTACGGTTTTTGATATGGTGCCAGGCATCTTGCCCAGAATGTGTATGCCAACAGCTCGCCGCTGAAAATGCATTTTGGAGGTTTTGATGATAGCGGCAATGTTTTATTTTTATTTTTTTATTTCTTCTTGTCCTTTTGGCTACTGAATTATAAAACATAACTTTCTTTGTGCAGGTCATCTGTTTACACCCTCTCAATCATTCATAATGTATTTCATTTTATTTTCCCCTTTCCCTCTGATGCTGTAAACAGCTTCCAATTTATAAGAAGGTGGAAAATATGGCCAAAAAAAGAGAAAAAACACACTTCTAAAATAATTTACATGATAACCGTGTTGAGCTGGCATTATGGAGGACCTTGCTAAGTAACAAAATATCTGAAATTAAAAAAAAAAAAAAAAAGAGATGCCGATCATATTTTTGTAATAGCATCTCTACAATTAATCAGCTCTTACATATTCATGCATCAAATGACCGGTCAGGTAACTGGAGTTTAAACTACGTACGTTACGTGTGATGTCATATTTTAACTTCATGCTTTTTTTTTTTGTCTATTGTTCTCACGAGAGAGCTCCTCTATTTTTATCTCTATTGTAGAGGAAATCTTAACGCAACACCTCTTATTGTTAGTGAATATGCTGTTTTTCAAGTTGAACTGAACCAAAAGTACTTTATCCGAGTCCCTCTGTTCCGGGCACCTGGTAATTACATTTCCCAAGATGATGTTCCCTTTCAGAACATAAGCGGTTAATCTCATCCAGTATCCATACACGCATAAGTTATATTATATAGCGAAACCTACAATTAGACTAATTGCCCTTTTTTTCCCCAGTTACAAGTCTCTGCCTCTCTAACTAGCTCTTTGAGAAAAGATATACGTGCGGGAAAAATCCTGGTCAGTGCAGCTTATTCTAGATACGTTTTTTTTCTTTTTTTTTTTTTTTCCCCACAAACCTTGGTGTTTGCTGATTCTTAATATTTGCTCATATGAGTGAGAAACACAGAGATTTTTGTTCTGGTTAATTTCTGAAACATTACATAAAATATCACATTTTTTTTTTTTGCATCTCCAAACCGAGCAGCTATTAAAACCAAAACTAATTTCTGGGCATTTGTTTGATAAATGTAAGCAAAAAATATAATAAAATGAAATATAATAAAAAAAAAATCAGGTAGCCAAGTCCAGATATAAAATTCCATAACTTTTTGTGTAAAGTAGTGCTTTTAACCATAAATGATTGTTAATTTTATATATATATATATTTTTTTATTATTAAACACTCCTGTAGTATTACATAATTTTTAGTTAATGTAATACAATTAATAGAATATTAATTATAATTGCATTATATTCTATAGGTGCTGCTCTTTATTTTATTTACAGCCCAGGGACTTTGATTAAGCAATCATATATTTTTTTTTATTGTATTTTTAACCCCCCCCCAAAACCCCCCATCAGTTATAGCAGTTATAACAAACTGCTACATGCTTTCCGACGTGCTTCCCTGTGTTATGTCCCTAATTATTCCCTTATAGCAAGTTAACATATTGGACGTTCCTTTACTAGCCCCGCCATCCCTAAATAAAAAAAATTATAATAATAATAAATCTGGTATGGATTTGGTTGATTCTGTTTAATCTTTGATGGCCAGTAGCCTATAATAACGTATGGGAGCCTCTTCAAAGTTTTCTTTTTTTCCTTTGTACGTTCTTGGGGGCAACATAAAGATCTAATGGTTTTAAATACCTTTCCAGCTGACGTGCCAGGAAATTGTGCCGTTTGCTTCCTGTTTCGGTTTAAATGTGTTTCCCATTTGCTGTGTTTACAGAAATAAATGCTGCGGGACGATGTTGCCTTTTGATTTTAATATCTGTTGGGGTTTTTTTTGTAAGCACCTTATGCCTTTGTGTGCTCCGTATGTTGAATAGCAGCCTATAGAAGGTACGCAGACTGTGCTATATGACAGATTGAGGCACAGTGTGGAATTTAGCGTTCACCAGACTCGGGTCTCTGACCTTAGAGCGTTCTAATCTTTTAACTCTTTCACCCGCCATGGAAACTGTATTTCCCTGGAAAGTCCGTTGGAAAATGAGTGTAAGCCTCCTGATAAACCAGGGCTGCTTCTTCTAAACACAGCTCAATATCTTTGGTGCTCAAACTGTCCAATTTGGGTTTGGTAAATCCATTCTTGGAATTTGGTGTTTTTGTTTTTTCTCCTAAAAAAAAAATTCTCATCATACATTTCAAGTTATTTTCACTCTAATCCTAAAATATTTATTGCATTGCGTATAGTGCATGCCAAAATTCACAATGAAGTTCCACCTATCTTATAAGATGACTACTTGGGACATTTTGGCCAACTTGGTATCAGATTTCAATAATTCCGTAAAGAAGACAGAAAAATTAACTCCTGTAGCATCTTTTTCCGACCCCTATAAGGACTTTATTAAAATTTCATAATTTGCTAATAGGCATGCTTAAAAAGTATGATTAATACCCCGTTGCTATAGAAACACTACCTTTTGGGGTTTGGGAGGTAAAAATATTTATTTATTTTTTGATTTGATTTCCTGCAAACCTGCTTTCCGTACTTATCTGTAATATTTTAAGAATATTTTCTGGAACGAATATATTCTGGAATTCGGTAAATAAATACATAGATATGGAATAATTGGGTGGAATATGCCTACACCATCGAGGGTCTAAACAGTTTTTATTCCCCGGGCATATCAGGTAAAATAAGAATAAAATCCTAGTTTTCTATCTTTTCTTGTTAAATTTGACCCATGCTAGCGTTTGTTGGTTATTACCGCTGCGTTCATCTTCCGAGGATGCCCTATGTATGTGTTAAGGGCAGTTTTGGCATAGCACGTAAATAGCAGGATGACATATAACATGGGTGTGTGGCGCTCCAGAGATATTAAGGGGGTCTCAGTCTAACCGATACAAACGCATAGTTGCCAGGCTGTCTCCAGAGGCCATGATGGAGACCAAACGACATTCAACCTGAGACCCTTCATTGTAATCTCTGGGAGGACGTGTGGGGGGGGCGTTTATACCACAGCTGTTGGGACGAACCTGCGGATGAGCATACGGTAGCGTGTTAACAAGGGGGCAATCCGGCCTCTTTTAACCCCACCGATATATATCCGGCAAAACCAACAGCGAAATGTAGAAGGAGCCCCCCAGCTCCTCCAAATTGCCTAGAAATAAAACGTATTATGTTACATTCCACGCGATGAAGAACACATTGTAGCATTCTGTTTGTCAGATATACTCTCCCCGGTGCCTTCTTTAAAGTTTATGATTGATATATATTTTCTCTGATCCGCAGCACCTGGGGAGATCATCCTTTTTATCTTTCCCTTTTCTTTAATCATTTCTCTTTTTCGCGGGGTAATATTGTTTGCGTTCTGCCCTGCAAACCATTTCCAGGATTTAGCTCCTGCAAAATCGCGAAGAGCTCTATAAAACAACACAAATGAAATGTGATGTCTAAGTGTTATGTTTAATAGCCTTCCATTCAATAAGCGCTGCGCTTGCGCGAGCGAGGCCGTGTTCATTTGAAGTCGAGGATGGAATACTACGCTGGTTGCCGATCTGAGTAGCGCACGTCTTTGAAATATACCGATTTTCTCAAGAAGTACATTTTCCTATTTAATATTATACTAAGAATTATTATTTATTTATTTTTATTATTTTTTATTTTTTTTTACTAATGGTAGCTGTACATAAAACTTAATTTGGATCTTATATATTTACAAAAATCCAAAAACCTGCAGAAAGCTGACACACACCCCCCCGCATACACACACGTACACGCATACACACACACACGTACACGCATACACACACGTACACAAATGCAGCCGATCTGTACAGTGCTGAATATCTTTGGTAGCTACAAATAAATAAAGTATTTGTAATATGTGGAAGCCGAGTTTGGCTCTTATTCTGCATTGTTCATTGGATATGCTCATTTTCATGGTTTACATATTTCAGGGTTTTTCACATGAACATAATCCGCTGCGTTCCTTGAGCGCCGATTACCTGATACCCCACGTGGTCTGTTCACCTGCATTCCTCGCACACCAGCCTCCATACAGCTTTGTTTTTTTACTAAAGAGTGTAAAGATTACACAATTGGGTTCAAACTCTACGATTTCGGTACTCTATTCCATACCCCCCCCCCCCCCCGTCTTTTAAGATCGTATGGAGTTACTGTAGAATGATCATATATATGGAAGCGATCGATGTATAGAGCTTACTGGTGGGTTCTTTTACAATGGGTACAGCCGACCTGGAGTTTAGATCAGTACTTTGTGTTACAATCATTCGCTCTCCTCTCCGGTTACACACAGGTATGTTCTCACCTCGTAACGCCAAACCCGTACAGATGTGCAAACCCAGGAGGAATGTGCTTTCATGCAGCCATTAGATGCTATCCGCTTCGTGCCTACATAATCTATAGCATATCAAAGTACAGCGGCTCCAATCAGCATTTGGCGTTCATGGCCAAGGTTTTAGCCTAGTTTACAACATTTAATATGGGGTGACATGAATGGCCCGACTCTACTTTCTGTTGGTTTATTAACCCATTGAGACGTTTGGCAGGCTATTACTTTTCACAGTTAGTGGAAGGTAACAGTGGAGAATTGATGGTGCCAACCGCCTCCCGTACATGCTTTCAATTAGAAAATGGGGCTCCGACCATGACAAAATTTTAATAGCCAATCACAGGAGAGCCATAGCCATATATAATGCAGGATTTCAACTTAAATCCTGTTTTAATTTGGTGTTTTGGGGTAAAAAGGGGCATAATTGATATCAGACGAAAATTAGCAATGTGAGTTTTACATTGTGCCTATCACACAGCGGATTCCAACCACCTGTCTCGTATGTCCTCACCTGCACGCAGGACTCTGTTTAAACCCCGGTGCGCACGTCTAAAGTGTTCCAGACAATATCAATGGGATCGCTTTCTTGCCCCTGATTGACAGCTTCAAGCAGCCAATCAATGGCAGGAAATGTTTGACCCTGGAGGAAAAAGGCAGCTTTTGCAACCTGGCTGCAACTTCTATGTCCGTTAAGTGCTTTTTTTTTTTGTATTTATTTTCATTTTGGCCACACCGTAGGCGTCTCAGGGACGTTAGGCTGTCCCTTTAAGCATATCTGAGTTGAGCCAGATCACAATGGCATATATATATATATTTGTATCTGTGGAATATGATGGCGCTATAAAAACGAATAATAATATCATATCTGACATCGTGTGTATTGGCCGTTTCCCTGTGATCCGATCTCTTTTGACTTGTTATAAAGTGGGTCGTGTAAAGGTTGGTCAGATCGGGTCTTAATTGCTGAAATCTCTCTGGGAAGTGAAACTGTCTGGAAAATAATAGCTCTTTGAAATATTAAAAAAAAAGATTTTTTTTTAAATAAACGTAATGACTAATGCATTTTTTCCATTTATTTTTATGGGAGGAAATGCTTAGCCGTTGAAAAAGTGGGTCTAAAACCCTTCTTTCTTTAGTCTTTAGAAGGAATATAAACGGATTTCTGCCTGTAAACCACATGAAAGGGAAGAAGGTTTGTCAACAGGGAACATTTCCAAAGATTGTTATCTGGGGGGGGGGGATCTAAATTGAGCAAGTCTGGTTTTCCTTTTAACCCTTTGGTTTCCGGTTGACATTGCACAGATATTGGCATATGGTATATATATATATAACTGCATTGTAATGGATGACATCACAGAACGCGTAGATTCTGCTTAAATCAGTTTCTATCCCTTTTTATTATGTTGTTGCCAGTTAGATTTTGTTAAAATATTACATCATACGTCTCGTGGCACAAGATGCCCCACCAGCCATTAAGAGTAATGGGAGTTGTATTCTGTCTGTATGTCTCGTTCTCTTTCTGTCCTGCTGTCTGTCCATAAACAGTAACAGTTAGCTGCATGTGGCGGTGCTTCCGACGAGCGAGAAAGGGCTATACAAACGGCCAGGAGGGAAGTTTATTTCAATAGAGGGCAAACGTGAGGACAAAAGGTCATAATCTAAAACTAGAGGGTCAGAGGTGTAGATGTAATGTAATAACGCATTACTTGCCTGAGAGGGTGGTGGATAAGTGGAGCAGCTGCTGGGCAAAAGTGGCAGAGGCTAATACATTGAGGGAATTTAAACATGCATGCATGCATACCCCCAGATTTTTCTGGCTCCGGCTACCCGGAACCCCTCTTGTGAGATGCGAGTAGGATGTCCCGCTGATGTCGGTGGGTGGTCCTGCTGACATCTGTGGGCGGTCCTGCTGATGTCAGTGGGTGGTCCTGCTGACGTGGCATGACACATGCTAATAGGGGAGCGGGGCATACCGAGACCCGGAGTTAGCCCTTAGTGATCCGGAGACCCAGAGATGTCCCGATTCACCCGGAAGCTCTTGGTAAAACCCGGACAGTTCCCAGGAAAGGATCCATACGGCTCCTGGATCTAAGACGAGACCAACGACTGGTCAAGGTCTGAGTCTTTACAGCAGGAGAAACGGGCGACCGGACGGGGGCCGATCTGTCATCAAATTCTATGTTTACGTGTTGCGATCCTGTAAGCAACGACACCAAACGGCACAAACACAGGACCTGACGGAAGATAAGAACCGTTCGCCCATCTAGCCTGCCTAGTATATGAAATACTGGAAAAATAAGAGAATGCTTTGTGTCCCATGAACTAAATCACTCCCCGTCACTCTGTTAACCCTTTAAATGCATAGCTCTCAGGCATTCAGAATACAAAATTGTTTGTCCACCCCGAAGCCAGTAATGGAACGGTCTGAGTCGTAGCCCTTGTTGCGAAATTCTGTTTTGATTCAGTATGACAACAAACAGCGGGGTGACTGTCAGCTCTGTGTCCCTAGAGGTTCTGTAGCAGCTGAGGCTTGTCAAATGGACGCACTTCCTTTGCCAAAATGACTACTGGCTCTTTCCAACCCTGTCATTACGTATAGCCCAACCATTATAGGACGACTAATTTGCCCCGGGCTCCCCGGTGGGGCAAAAAAAAAAAGTTGTCCTTGTTTTTAATTGTGTAACGTAGTCAGACCCCTACTGGGTGTCGTCAGATGAAGCCCCCTTATGTGTTTTCCCGCATAGCTTCTGGTTAACCTCACCGCGGCTTCGTTATCCTAAATACAAGTCATCTTCAGATCATTGTGCAGAATATTCGGGGTGTGGGGCAGATAGATTGCAGCCGTTAGTCCTGGCGTGAAATTCGTAGGCTATACAAGACAGCTGCCGTTTAAGCGTAATGGGAGTTGTAACTCAATGATGGAAATCACCGTGCTTTGTGTATGTAATAAATGTATATGTGTGTATGTGGTGCGAACGTGTGTGTGTGTGGATGCGTGTGCACATAGTCTTCATTTATATAGTATCCGATTATTATAAACCTGGTAGAACATTCTATTATAATAAGTCGCTCATTTACACAATCATCCCCTAAAAACACATCTAACACCTAAATCTCACAGATGCGCGGCGTATACGCGAACGGATTTCCAGAATGTGTTACAATAAATAAAACAAACTTCCGCATAAAAGGTTTTGTTTAGCCATCCCCGATGTGGACTTTGTGTGATAGGGAGTTGTATCTGAAGGGTTAAGATTTCTGCCCCAGTGGCCCCCTGAGTGACCCTCTCAGATTGCAGAGGAGCAGAAATATTGAGATCATCGCCAACTAGTTTTTTGGTAATCTCCGGGACCCCCACGCAAAGACCCCAATGGATGCCATCGGTTCCTTATAAGCAGAGCTGTTTGAATTACTGTCCAACAATCTTACATCCAGCAAAATCATTTAAGGCCGGATTAAGAAGCGCTGGGCCCTGGAGCGAGGATACAGGAAGGGCCCCGTCGCTGGATTTCCTGCCTTTCTCCCCATTTTATTCTGCGTTCTCTCTTGCCGTCTATTTTCCCCTCTGTTCTGTTCTATTCTCTCTCTTTAGCCCTGTTTCTCTCCCCACATAAACAAGTAGACACATGTAACGCACATATATACATAAACACACACACACACGCATACTCACGCCCTTCCCCCAACATGCACACGTATACATAAACACGTATACATAAACACACAGTACGCACTGTCTACTTCCCTCGGTATGTTCCTTGTGATCAGCAGCTCCCTCACTAAGCAACGATCCGATTGGTTCCCGTGCACGCGGCGATCCCCCTCCCTAACTGACACTGTGAGCCGAGAAGTGATGTAATTTCCGAGCGCGCAGTGTCAGTGCGGGGTCCAATCGGATCGCGGATTCATGGGACGGAGGGGAATGGACCAGTAAGGATGCTGGGGGGCCCTGGAGCTCTTTGTGCTCTTCCGTTAAACCGGCCCCGGTGCGGATCCGGCTTCTGTTCTGAATGCAACTGCATGCAGCGTCAGGAACGTCCAAACCCGAAAAACCTTTTCACAAGGCTAAAATTTGCTTTGTATACGATAAGGTTTCATCGTTAGGTGACACAAACGCGGACATGGGTATGTTGCCATGGAAACCACAAAAGCTTTTAAAGTGTTCTTGCAAGATTACAAAAAAGAATAAAAAAACAGATCTGCTAAAGTTTATTTGCTCAGCAGTCCAATTAATGTTTTGTATAAGTGGAACAGCACCTCTAATCCGCCACTCGTTCCCCTGAGCCCATCTAGTCCGCCCGCTTTTCCTATAAATGCCTGTCCCGCCATATATGTTTAAATCCCCTCACTGTATTAGCCTCTACCACATCAACTGGGAGGCTGCCCCACTTATCCAATCACTAAGTTAAAGCCACATATATGCTGAAGGCTGTCAGTATTCAGAAGACACATCAGTGACAGACATGAGCTCCGTCTCAAGTGAATATAGCCAGCTTCCCTCTGCCGTAGTTATGTTTATTAATATCACCAACTCTATTTGAATGCCGTAAATCACATCAGAGCAGAAGCTGTTTTTGGGTAGAGCTGAATTGCCGCCGTATTAGCGCTTTCTCATTATGCGTCTTAGCTGAAGGATATGCTTCCCAGGCATGTTTTAAGAGCTTTCTAATGTTGGTCATTAACTCTTATGAGAAATCTAACATGCTTCCATCTTTCCTTATGGTTGCAAATTAGCAAATTGCGAGTGAATAACTCCGTCTCCTGCGCGGCTGCGGCTTATAGCGCTCGGTGTGCGGTGAATACTTCATTATAACACTAAAGGTTTCGAGGCGAGAGAAGCGGCGTTGGATCCCACCAACGGCAGACATACTAAAAGAACAATGCTTAAAAAAGTCCCATTGGTGTCAGTAGTGTTGGGTTCTTGGGCCACGTGAACACTTTTAATGGACCTGTCTCAGTCTTGATACTCAGGATTCTGTGTGAAAACCTCCGGAATCCGGAAAAGTCCCTTTTTTTTTTTTTTATTAGTTCTGGAGTAAACATATATCACGTGTCCTTATTGCTTTAATGCTCCATTTTCGCTCTATCAAGGTGTTTTCCTGCTTAGAACGCCAGTACAGAAGTATCAGGGCACCTTATGCAAATGTATTTTATTTCCCATGATCCCCCTGGGAAGACTCCATTGGAATCCTGGGTAGGAACTCGACCTTGTTTTAGAAGGTTCCTCTAGTACCAAGGGGTCTTTACCCCCCATATTCTTGCTAGATATCCCTAAAAAGTACTCCACCTCATCGTGCAAAAAACTGTCCCAGCCTCCAGAATGTTTTTGAATGGTTGCTACAACCTCGTTGCGTTTGTCAGCATACAGTACCATTTTAGGTGTCCCTAAAGACTCCTAGGTCTCCTCTTGGGAAGATTCGGCCCTCAGTTGACTTCGGTCTGGGAGGCATGGAAAGGGGCTGCATGTCCGAAGAGTGCAGCCTCGGAGGAAGAGGATTGGGGACCTGCTTTCCCTGTGACCTTAACCCTCTTGAAGCACCACCGCCCTTTTTTTTCCCACAGCGACGGTAGAAGCACCGTTTACCGGACTTCAACAGAAAAAATCGTTTTAATTGTCCAAATCAAGGGGCCAGGACCGGCCCTGGATGTAGGCGATGATCTCCAGAAGTGGGTGTACGGGCCCAGGACCACCCAACACCTTTTGATTTTTCACCTCCCTGGGCCAGTCAAGGGAGATGAAAGGATCTCCCCAACCAGCCCATAATCCCCACTGCTCACAAAAGCAGGGTAGTTGGGCAGCTACCCAGAACATTGTGACTGTCCCACAAAAACTAGGACTGTTGGGATTTACTTATATTTATAGCTATCAACAGGTTACAAAGTGACTCTACGGCCTTTTGAAGTGTAGGGATTGACGATAATGTTTTCCTCCTTAATCCATTCAGTGCAGATAACGCAGCGTTTAGATCCGGATATACAGTTAAATATGTAGCAGATCTATATTGCCGCTGAACCTGCCCCTCGGTATTCCAAAAATAACAGTTTCGACAGGCAGTTTTTTGCCGCGCTCTTATAATCTTCACATTAAGCTTTCTGATCGGGAGCAAACAGTGTCACAAACTAACAGATGCTGTATCCTTGGGCTGGTACGGGTGTATATAAACTTTTATTTCTCCCGTAATAATTACTGGGGTTCAGCGCGTACTCATTAACAGCTCACACTATGTTTGTTTTCCTATGCAAATGATTTTCACTAACAGTTGTACCTCCTTCGATAAGCGCATCGTACGTTTTGGGGGAAAATATCTAATAATTTGCGAAGGAACAGATTGAAGCATCCCCCCCCCGACCCGTACAAATTCTATGAATACAAATCGTAGCAGTAATATAATGCAGGGCTAGGTGATACCGGAATACTGTACATGCACACGTACATACACACACTCTTCCTTTACCGCAGGGTCGCTGGGCTGGGCATAGTGATGCCACTCGGTTGATATGTCCAGCTCTCCCTTTTGGAAATGCTCTATTGGCCGCATTCTGAATTTCTATGATGCTCCTTTCCCTGTAATATGACAGATCCTTGCGGGCAAAGTCTCTAATATAGTCATAAAGACCTGGTCCTTTAAGGGTCCCGTCCAGATGATTTCCAGAAGCATTCCAGATATCAGCGAATATAGGAGAAACAGCCAACATTCCACAAACGCTTGGGTAAAAACCAGAGCGTTTTATAGTAAATAGTTCTTACATTTCAATAAGTGGGAATGACCATTTGAACTCAAAACACAGAGAAATCCAAGAGTTATCATCAAAGAACGGCCTCCCTTTAATACATTGTTGTGTATCGTATGTTATGACATTTGGAACCCTAAAAGTAAATGTTAAAAATGTTCTAAGAGTTAAGTCAACACAAACAGGGTAATGGAAGAAGAAGAAAAAGCATGTTTTTAAATCAATAACGCATTTATTTAAAATCACAATGGCTACTCGCAAACGTAGTCCGTGTTCGATGCCAACGTCCAAGTGGTAAGCGTATAGAACCGGTTCTTCAAGGGATCTTGATCATTGTGCGTCTACACCTCTTGCCACTACCATTCCATGCTTGGTTTAGTGCATGGGGTACGCCTTGGATTAGGTGTACTGCTAGATGAAGCGCTTACCCCCTATCTAAAAAAACCACTAGAAAGTAACCCCCTCCATGGAAATTTCTGCTAGGGGGAAAAAAATCTAATTTTCTAAAAGTTGTGTTACAAACATGGTTACTGTTCATGACGTCGAGTTGCGAGCTTTATGATGTTTCCTTCTGCTTTGTCTTTGCTCCAGGGGAATGATGGCAGAAGCAGGTGAGATATGTGGGCGTTCTGGGGTATGTCTCACAGGGGTATTCATCACCTTTTTACCCACCTCAGCTCAGCTGGGCAGGATGAGGTTGAAGATGGAGACATCTACTCTTGTGTCCTGTTGTCTGAGACATGTTTGGTTACCTTTCAGTTCTTCGTCTCTGGCACCTCTTACGATCGTCTCATAAGTCATGCTTTATCACTATTGTATTTTCTATATGTTCGCTGTGTTGCTTGGTCTCTAGATGTGTCTTTGGGGTATATTTGCTCCTGACTCTGCATTTCCTATATCCTTTATTTATTTATTTTTTTTATTATAATGAGCCGTGTCTAATCACAGAGGTTCAGACGTAAATGATGGGTCAGCCCCCTTGGGAATAATGGTAATTTTGAGGATAGGTCCCCTCGAGAGAAGAGGAGGAGTGAGCTGTTTCTCAATCATCGTATTCTCCAGTCGTCTTGAGGTTTCATTTTGAATGATGCAATGATAAGGTTACGTTACGCAGCTTATTACGAAGGCGCTGATAAAGGAAAGAAGGAAACTTCTCTAATGCAACTCAATGGCTGAGAATGATGGGAGTAAAAAAAAAGAACGTTTTCCTACATCTTAAAGAAACTGTGATACGCTCAGCATTCAGTTCCCCTGGATCTATTCACCTAGATATATTAAATAAGACCACAGATAATTTATTAGAGTTATATAATACAAAGACATCATGCCCTGAAAACTTCAAACTTCTATATGATTTTAATTAGCTTGCTCACTATCTTGATTACGAGGGCCTGTAATCTTCATTTTTCAATCAGTTTTTTTGCCTGTTAATGCATCTGCCAATTAGTTGTTTTTTTCATAGTTTTATAGCTAAGAAAGTTTTTGTAACTGTAGTGGTGGTTCCCCCCCCCCATGTAATTTTAACTTGAGCAAGAGGGCCATGTAAACGCCAAATAAATATTGGTTGCGATACACCTAGGTAATGTTACGTGTATTAAAAATGCCCTTTACGTACACCATGGGGAAAGGTAATTTGTATTTTTATTTTTTGCATTTTTTTGTAACATTTTTATTTTATTTTAATTATTTACAATAATATAGAAGAAAGGGTGTAGAGAGAAAGAGAGAGGAAAGAGAAGAAAGTGCATTTCATTTTAACAATGGACGCAAATTTCCTTTTAATACAGAATTCCTCTAATGCTAACCTGATGACATATCGCCCGCCTGTGATGCCTTCCAGGGGTGCAAAAGAAGCCCCTGACATTGGAGGGTGGGCACAGGACATCTATGCCGACATTGGCATTCTAGGTGTACACGGGCAACAAACACTCCATTTGTGTGGGGTGCTGTTTGGGATAAGGTGCAAGACTCCTATAGGTCGGAATTAGAGTGCAAGCTTTCAAGGCAACGTAGATCTCTTTTTCAGATGTTCTCCACATTTAAAGGGGACACATGTCAGTCTAGTGCTGGATTGCCCGTAGTCTGTTGTTTGCCGTTGCGTTAGGGCCCCATTTAGCTGGCCTCACGCCCTAGGCTGAAAATCCGCTCCCACGGCTGACATCTGAATTTTTAAAACCGCTTATAGTAATTGTGTCTTTCAAACACATCACATTCACCGCCGTCTCCCAACAGGGCTGATTAGGATGTAATAATTGGGTATAATGGTGGGAGGAAGACGACAATTCCATTTAATTAAGGAAAATGTATTTGACTTTAACTGGCGTGGCCCCTTGGGAGTAAGAGTACATTTGGCTGTTAGATTTATTAATGGGCACTGACATCCAATCTGGCATTTAAGCAAACATTTCTAATTATTAGTGTTCCTATAACACGTGCGAACTTACAAACACTACTACACCAGCCACCGATTAACCCGTGATTTTTCTCCATTAACACATTTGTAAGATGGTTTTCAAGGCTATGGAAGCTTGACATTTTGTAATAAGATGTCAGGAAGACGGATTATATTTTCTAATGGCCCATCGCAGCTTAGTGGTTTACAGACCTTAAATGGGGTAGTTCCTGGACAGAAAGCAGGCAGTTATTTAGGATAAGTAACGGAGGACACACATATACTGTATCTATATTAAAGAAAATTAGCATTTTATTAATAATTAGACTCCCAATTTACTAATACCAATGCCAACATCTTAACGGGTGGGAATCTGGTAGAGGTACCAAGACAGAGAGGTAAGTAGTAGGGAAGGGGACATTATGATGGACAGAAGGAGGGCATTTTGCAAAGAGTTAAAGAGCTGGGCGTTCTACAGAAGGGTTTGGGGATAGACAATTCTGAATATACAGTGGGGTCCCTATGAAGACAAGTGCCGTATTAATTCTCCAGCCACCCCTCTCTGCTCCTCCATCTTTCTCGTGAATGTCGAAGTATGATGTCATATGCCAGTGCTCGGCCTTTTAAAGGTGTGCGGTTCCGGATGGAAGTTTAGTCTAGAGGCTGTGTCGGCTTAACACGGTTATCCGTAGTTGTAAAGAGCCCGTTGGGTAGATCGGTGGTCTCCCTATTTACCGGCCATTAAGCAGTGGCTCTACGGGGAGTGACTCTAAAGGGTGATTGGCATCGTATGTGCCATCCTGGGCTAGAAAATGCCACCAATGCAGACACAATAAGAGCTTGCTGGTTATTCTTTGTCGACGTAATTGATATACTCATCAGTGACCTTTTTTTCATAAAACACGCAAAGATTAAAGAGTTCATTTCTGTTTCACCGAGTATCTGTTTTGTTAAAAGTGAAAAAGTGTTTCCATAAACGGCTATTTTGTGGATTTATTGAGCTTTGTGATGTGTCTGATTCTGGTTCAGTTAATTCCCTTCCTGCTTCTATTCCCTGCAGATAAACATATTTTCTCGTTATTTTTGGTCTTTTAGCATAAATATGACAATAAAACATGTTATAAAATTTGGGGAAGACAAATGAAGATCTCTCCTCCTCACCGTACTTTAAAACTAATTTTGGAGCAGTCATTTCGTCAAACTAGATCATGGCAAATGTCTTTTTTTATGGTTTTTTCAGGAATATGTTGAACAATTCTGCAGAAAACTAAAAAAAACACACAAAAAAAGACAGAGATTGAAAGAGAACTTTCCTTACCATTTTTATGATAACAGCTAACCTTATAACCTCGTTCACAACTCCAAGAAAATTCCTTACACCATATGTTGGGTGGGCGAGAGGTTTTGGGGGGCAGGGGTAAAAAGTGGCCATGACCTGGGGCGTGGACACCTGACCACCTTAGTTCAATTGCTGCGTCACTGCGCTCGCTTGGAGAGCGTTGCAAGGTGGCCACGTTTGAGAAGTCATGGAGGTCTATGCTGGAACAGCACAGACCTCCATGGATTTCAGGGGAGAGGATCTCTCCAACAGGTCCATGATCCGCACTGCCTGCAAAAGCAGCTTTGGGGAAGCTACCCTGCACCACGCCCCAAAAATCAGGACTGTCCCACGAAAACAGGGACACTTGGGAGGTATGTTACACCTCTGTACAAAGGATTAAGTATGTGACTATATAACTGTCTGTCCAGCTGTACCTGAGGATCATACGCAGTCGGCTAAAACAACGCAGTTAGAGTTCTGGAAGTGTGTCAACAACTTCCTGTTGGGTCTGACAGCGGGATTCCGATGTAGTCTTCACCGATGGATCTTGGGAAATGAAGATTAATTTGCATGATACGCCCTGACCATGGATGACAGCAGCCGGTGATAAAATAAAACAAAATCTGAAAAAAAATGATGAATCTAAAAAAACATCAAGAAAAAACAATAATAACGCAAGTGATAGATGGGCTTAAATGCTGGATTTAATTATGGTTTGATCTGGAATGTGGATTATCAAATATTAAAGCTTCAGTATTCCGTTATGAATATTCTCTTGTATTGACTCACCGGTGATGACAACAAATTGGCTCTAATAAAAGATATTCTGGATTGTCACCTGTACTCGGGGACTTGGGTTTTATCAGGACTTTTAACGCAACATTATAATCCAATAATAGCTCTTAATGTAACCTTTAGAATAAGAATGGTGGATTTTATTTACAAATACATTTATTGCGATCGTTCATTTCATGTCCCCGCTGTCCGCAGCTCGAATACAGAAGAGTCCCTGTTCTCTGGATAACTTTTGCCGGTGTTTAAACTTGCGCCAAACGAGCGTGGTACTGATTAGGTGATGTTTGATTATGCTAGCACTCGGAGACACAAACCAGGATATAAAAATAAACTTACTCCAGGATTGTTTTTTAGGTTTCAGATGACATCACGGGACCGGAGAGAAGTTTCTGTTCTTGAAACTAGCCGACCCTGTAAACTGGAGGTGTCGGTGTTTCTGCTGTTCCATCTGGAAAAGATTTTCGTTTTATTGGATCCTTGGGATTCAGTTTGTTTACAGAGAAAGTAGGAAAAATACTGTCCAGGAGGCTGCGTTGCTGTCAGTGTAGATGGCTCTTAGTATGAGGCCCTACACCCCAAAAACCTGGGTTTGTGTCCCAAAAGTGTGTGTGGGTACTGCGCATGTCTAGTGCTCCCTGTAGTGTATGAATCCTACCGGCGGTGACATAAAGAATGTAACGGTGGCGGATTTAAACGACCCCTATAAGTCACATGGAGCGTTGTTGAAAGTGGGGTTTATTTCTGTACCCATTGTGGTGGCCGCGCTCATTCACTTTTTTTTTTTGCAATTTTTTTCCCAATTATTTGGCTTCCGTCGCAGCGAGTTCCTTTACGTTACCCAAGTGTGATCTGCAGGTGGATTTTTGTGTTTTTACTATCGCAGAGAGGACACGTTGAGCACCTGTATCTGCAGAGGACGCTAGTTTATTGGCTGTCGTTGACCTATCACCTGCCGTTCCCCTCCAGGGTTTAGACATGTGGTGGTGGGGGGGGGCGAAACCTTCCCCCGCGTCGCGCAGGTGGTTATTCCAGCTCCGCACTTGTCTTTCATGGTGTTCCTTGCACTTAGCGGCTCGCCGAGACCTGCAATTTCATCCGTCCCCAGAGGAGGGGTACCGGGGGGGGGGGTAAATGACTTTATATTTGCCTTCGTTTTCTGTGTATCGTATGGTATTAATTATCATCTGATGGCAGCGCCAGGCCCTGGGCCCTTTGCATGTTTGTCCTGTGAGAAAGATCTGGAAAAGCAGACATCTGGATTTGATTGCTGCAATTGCAGGTTGATAGAATAAACGCACGCTTAGGAGGGGTGGGTTTTCCTTCCGGCCCTTTCCACGCCGGTCTGGTAATGCACTTCACATGACAGGCCTGCTTTTTTCATCATCCACTTCCCTCCTGCCCCCCCCCACCTACCACAATTAACATTTGGCTTAAATTATGGACCTTTCAAGGAAACCACTGAAGCCTCCCTTTGTAGACCTGCAGTAGGTCAGCTCAGGAAACAGACTCTGACCCTAACACATATCAAAGTCAGAACGTACAAATTGATTCCCCCCCTCACCTCCCACTGGAAAAAAAAAAAAAAATAGCCAAGGGAAAGGGTTTATTTGGCACTTTAATCCGGAGCATATTGGGGTTTAAGTACAAAAAAAGTGGAGCGGCTTTCATGTCCCCCCTTGTTCTTTTACCTGCATGCGGCTCGGCTCGGCTTTATATACTCTATGAAAACAAAAAAGGGGCTTAGATGCAAATCATTAAACTCAGTAAGATTCAATTTTTATTCTTCTTTTTTTTTTTTATATATATATATATATTTTTATTGGCATTGGTACAATGACCAAGCAGCTGGGGATTCAGTAAAAACGTAAACCCCTTTTTTTTTTTAATTATTAATTTATTTAATAAGATATATGTGTGTTTTGTGTGTGTGTGTGTGTATATATATATATATATATATATATGTATATATATGTATATATATGTGTGTAACTGATGAAAGTCAGTAATGACTGAAACGTCGACTTGACTTTGAATAAAATGAAATTGTCTATTTAAAGACCTGGAGTGCTGACCATCTTTTTGAAAGTGTTTTATATATATATATATATATACTGCCTCTATCATAGGGACACTTTTATTCATAAACCCCAATGCTGGGCTGCGATTGGCTCCACTGTGGGTGATCGTCTTGGCCCTTTACAGAAAAATGTCAGATTTCATAGTTATGGTGTGAAATATACAATATGCTAAGTAACAGGAACAAGTGTTTCCTAAATGGTCATTCAAAACTTGCCTTCTGTAAACTTCACGTGCCACAGGCCGGTGCCGAGCGCTCAGAGGGTATTAAGGAAAATGTATTCAATTAAATAATTGTATGGGGCTCGCAGAATGTATAATTCATAGGTGCCCTGCCTGGCCGTAACAGCAGCAGCTTGCTTTATGGTTCATGTTGCAAATTCTAAAGAAATAACCTAAACACTCGTGAAAACTTTTGATGTTAAATGGCTTTTATTTGGTAATCCTGCGGGGATAGCTGGTTTTCTGTCACCGCGACGCACAACAAGTCACACGATAGGGCCATTTACAAAAGCGTCATGGCACGCAACATCCGCAGAATGAATTAGAAACATTAGAAATCAAAGGCATAAATGGCTTTAGTTATTTTTTTCTCTCTTTCGCTGTTCAGTGTATATCTATTGTCACTACTAGGCAGTACATGTATAGATCAAATAATATTTTTAGTTTAGGGGCTGTATATTTTTGGATATATCACAAGCTCACAAGGAAGACTGCATTAAATACCTCGAAACACCCTGATTTATTCCTTTATCCACGTTCGTTAGAGTTGTGTATGTGCGACTCAAGCACAGCGCTACTCCTGGAATGTACGGCTCAAACGTAGCAATCTCTGCAATTTTAATTTATACAAAGAAACAAATTAAACAAATTCCTTGTTTACATTCAAGAAGGTGCCAGTTTAATAAGGTTAACGCTGTATTGCTGCCTTCGTACAGTTGGTACTAGTTTGTTTCCACGGGGGGTACAGGAATAGTATTGTCTCATTACAGTCACGCAGCAGGATAGGATGATGTTAGCGTGTCTCGGGAATGAATATGGCATATTGCAGTTTATACGCAAAATCCATTCAGTACCAGTGCAAATACGCCTCTGCTGGGTATACTGGCCACCTTATTAATCCCCTGGTAGCCAAATGGCTAAACAATGCATTGCCCTGCCCTTCTGGCATGCTAAGGGTTAAAGCTTACAGCTATAAGGGCAGGTAGACGTCTCTGTTCCTACGGATGGGTTCCACATACCCTGGTTAGGAACCAAGGCATTACTTTGATTCTGCTTGAAAGGGGGGTATTTGGCCACAAAAATGAGGAGGGGGGGTACTGAAGAGGGTTTAAAAATTGGTAAATACATAATTTGAAAACTTTTGAACTGTAAGGATGATTTGGTGTGCGATTAACAGCTATTTCTGTTTAGGGCAAACAGAGTTGCAGATCAGCATTAAATCCAAAAGTTGACCTGGTAAGGGTTCATTTTGGGTTGCTAATAAGTTTCATATGGTCTTTGGTCCTTTAGTAACATGAAATATTGCATATTAAATTAGAATAGACATTTCTTTTAGGGTGTACCTCCCAAGTTGTCCCTGTTTAGTAGGGCCAGTCCCTGTTTTAGCACCTAATCCTTTTTGTCGCTCTCTGCCCTCCCCAGGTGTTCCTCTTTTCTAGGAGCTCAGAATGTTTGCTGGGTATGAGGGTATCACAGGGTTCTACTGCCCTTCAAACCCCCATAATGTCTATAGAACCAGCAGGAATGGCTTTATAAAATGAAATACATTGTTTCTTAGACCTGGTTTTAGTACCAAATGATGTTTAGCTTCTATGGATGTCAAAAAGATTAGGGAGCCACAAATAATAAAATAAATATTTAGCATTTACGTCTGCGATATAACATTTTATAATATATATAATGTCTCATGTTTTCTAATATCTGAATGAATGCTGCTAATCGCACTTGGATTGGAGATAGTCCTGCTTGGCGGGGGAACAGCGGGGTCTTAATCCACCTGTTTGTTTCACCCTTATTACGAGAGATGAGCCAAGATTGGCAAGGAGTGCCCGAGGCGTACACAACACCGACCACATACATCTTTAGATTATAATTGGTGTCTTTTGTTTCGGTTTCTTTCTCCAACCGCACCAAATCTTGCAACTCGGCAGAAATTCCGATCGCAGGGACCTTACCTGGTGAACTAGATGCTGCGGAAACCTTATTTCCAGACAAATATAAATAACCGGTGACAGTAAAAACTGGGGCGTTGAATTTATAGCACAAATATATAATTATATATACATTTATATATATTTGCCTTTGGATATATTGTAGATAATTCACTTTATTAGATATGCATGGCCATAGTCGAGTGATACTTTTTCTTCTAGAAGAAGAGCCATGGGTGACGCCAAAGAGGCATAAAAGCAGCATGTTGCTATGGCAACAGCAATCCATACCAGCTCTTGTGCCACATGACAAAGCATTCCCTGAAAAAAATGCTTTATAAATAATCTATTCCAAATATTTGGATTATTATTACTATTATTATTATTAATAATAATATAAATATTATAATTATTAATATATGTAAATGGTTTGAGCGTTCAGTAGTGCTAGGAATGATGATTCCACTAACGGCCCATTTAATCTGTAAAGTACTGATAAGAAGGAATTTGACAATATTATTAGGAATTCAGTTCCTCTGTATCTGTAACGTAACGTCAATGTTTTATTGATAAATTGTACTTGGCGTGCAGACAAACTATTCATCCAGTTTCAAGTTTTTTTTTAGTTAAATACATTTTCATTTATGGAAACCGTCGCATGTGAAGGTCTCAAAATGTTATCATATGAAGTAACAAAATGTGTATTATCATCCAAAGATAACGATATTTAACGAATGTTCATGAAGAACCAGAGAACGAAGAACAGCTTCATAGCCCAAAGAAGGCAAATCCCACCAAAGGGTTCCATCCATGAACGAAGTAGCTTAGTGAAATGTTACAATTCTTCATAGAATACAGCTGGTAGCGTCCCCTGTGGTTCGGACCCTTAAAATAGGAGTTTTTACTGTCTTTACCACAAAAGCAGGGCCACTCTTCTCATGGTAGGCTTCGGTAGAAGTTGGTTATATTTTGGGTTAGCTTTCATCTAGGAAATAATCGTATGGAGATGGTGTTGGAGCAGAGCTGAGGCTCCCGACCTCCATGAACAGCCATCATTGAACTATTTCAGTGTGAGGCCTATGAGGAGCCGTCATTATGTCTCGTGCTCGATGGCCAAAAAGAAGGCAGTTACTGGATTTCCATTGATTATTTTTTTTGCATCGGCATTTCTGAAAATGTCAGATTTCCTTTCAGGAACCGGTACCATCCACCGTGTCATTTTATTCCCATAATGCATCTCTTGCAAATAATTCCTATACAGATTTCTATAATTATTAGTTGATACCCAATACGGTGTAATTACAGGGGCTTAGCGGTAACCTCGGCAATTTGGGGCAGTAAATGCATTTTGTTCAGCTGCAGAAAGCGCATTGTATGCACTATTGCCAACCTGGCTGCGTGCCAAGCGGAGCCCATCTGCTCGGGCCTCGCGTCGGCTCGCTCTGCATTCTGGGTAATAATTGCTATGTAAGTATCCGTGGAAGAGCGGCAGGGACAATGGCTTCATATCAAACAGATGGAGTGGGTGGGGGGCACGGATCTACAGAATTCCTAATGCACTTTTGTTTTAAAATGGGGTTGCTAATGATTTGCTTTTCTTCTTGGCTCCAAAGATAGAAACACGGATCATAAATAAGACCCCTTCGCCCCATTTAGTCCGCGCTCAGACCTTAATCAGTCGTTGGTCTCTCAGGAGCCGTATGCCGATCCCATGCATGTTTAAATCCCCCCACTGTATTACCCTCTACTTTTCTTGGTGCTGCAGTTTATTCTGGTAACCGGGACGCGTTCCTCACCTGGGCCAGGCGTTCCGTCGCTGCGTGTTTTGAGCAATCTTCGCTCAGGTGTAATATAACCGTTTCCTAGCCGATATAATTAAGGCCGACACGTTCAGAATTCTCTTTTTTTGGCAGCTGAATGTTTTCTTAACACTCATCGAATCGAATGGAACTCAGTCACAAAGATAACGATCCTGCCAACTATACGAGCGCAAACAACGATCATCCAGCAGATGTGTTCCAGGTGTTTCCATGGTTACATTTTTCCCCTTTAAATCGTCATAGTCACCCGGACTGTGTCCGGCACGGTGACACACCTCGGAGACCCTTCCGGATACTTTGTATACCTTTTTAATCATGTAGCAGTCTTTACATTCCTTTCAGCGCCATATTGGAAAAACACTATACTTTCTATACAGAGGTATTAAAAACATAGAATTTGATGGCAGAAAAGACCCATTTGGCCCCATCTAGTCTATCCATTGTTACAGGTTTAAAGACTTTCTCTCTCTCTCTCCCCTTTTTCGCTCTCTCTCTCTCTCCCCTTTTTCGCTCTCTCTCTCTCCCCTTTTTCGCTCTCTCTCTCTCCTTTTTCGCTCTCTCTCTCCTTTTTCGCTCTCTCTCTCTGCTTTTTCGCTCTCTCTCTCTCCTTTTCGCTCTCTCTCTCTCCTTTTTCTCTCTCTCTCTCTCTCCCTCTCTCCTTTTTCGCTCTCCCTCTCTCCTTTTTCGCTCTCTCTCTCTCTCCCCCTCCTTTTTCACTCTCTCTCCTTTTTTTCTCTTTCTCTCTCTCCTTTTTCTCTCTCTCTCTCCTTTTTTTCTCTCTCCCCTTTTTTCTCTCTCTCTCTTTCTCTCTCTGTATCTCTCCTTTCTCTCTCCTTTTCTCTCTCTCTCTCTCTCCTTTCTCTTTCTCTCTCTCGTTTCTCTTTCTCTCTCTCTCTCTCCTTTCTCCTTTTTTCTCTTTTCTCTTCTCGCTCTCTCGCTTTCCTTTCTCTTAGCTTTTCTCTTTCCCTTTCTTTCCTTCTCTCTCTCTCTCTCTCTCTCTCTCTCTTTGTGTATATATATATATATATTCACACACACATACACATTACTGCTATAATTCTCTCTTTCTATTCTATAGAACAGATGACAGACATTTTTAACACAGTGCAGCAAAACAAAATATCAATTATACAGCTTAATTAAGTCTTTTCTTTTGAGACCCCGACATGTTTTCTACTTCAAGTAAAGTTTGTATTCCATTTTTTCATGGCAAACGAGCACCTTCTTTACTTCTTTTTCCTTTTTTTTTTATTTGTTCTACTTTAAAACGTCTTTCAAAAACAGAAACATTCTGGGAAAAGCTGTTCTTTTTGTGCGACGAACAGGATAGAATCCAGACAATTAGTCATTCAGAATTTATTTACTTAAAATAAAAACCTGTCTTCTTTTATTCCAGTGACGTGGCTCTAAGGGAAGTGCGGGGTGACCGAAAGAGAGGTGACCTTATTCAAAGCAAAGAGATTTAGTTAAAATAAAAGGCAGAATCAGGACGTATCTAGGCAGACAGTAATAGGTTAGATCTAGAAGCCATTATATTGTATAAAAAAGTGATTACCCATGCCTATACATCGACTCTGTATCTATACACATGATAGAGAGGTAGTCCAAAAGCTTGCACTTCAATAGTAGCTCTATGTATGCATGTTTATACACTTGCTTTGTAACTATACACATGCTAGGGCTATTGATCTATAAGCATAAATCCGACGATGTATATGGGTATGTGGGGTTTACATTCCAGCTTTTCTAAAATAGGTGGTAGATGAGTGGAACAGCCTCCCAGCAGAAGTGGTAGACATTAATACATGTAAAGATTCATGGGATAGGCATATGGCTTCCCAATATAAAATGATACCAAGGACTAAGTAAGGATGGCAGCAAGAATAACGGGCAAACTAACAGCCTTACCAGCATTCAGTGGGTTAACGCTCATTTTTTTATATGGTGTTTCTGCATTAAGGTGCGTTACAGGCAATGTTTAGTAGTTTACGCCGCCTCGATAAAACGGTAAAATATTACACCGGGGGCCTATTACGCGTCTCGCTGCCAGCCGCATTACTCCAAAGCACTGAAGTGGTTAATGTTGCAGATGTCTTTTTATTGGTTGAATTGTTTTTTTTCCGCCCCCCCCCTTCATTTTGATGTGACAAGACATTGTCAGAATAGGCTGCCTGCCAATGCTGTGATCTGCTGCCTGCTTCAAAATGGAGGCAGGAGGGTATCCATTTTCACCACCGAGATGACAGCATCTCAGTCTTTCTGGCCATCTGGATAGAAGCACTTAAAAAAAAAAAGGAGGAGAGAAAGAGGGAAAAGAGCTAAAAAAAACCCCAAAAATGGATAAATAAAAAATTTCAAACAGAAAATCAAAACCTTAAACTGATCCGTATGAACATCGAGGCTTTTGTTGTCCCGTCGTGTGTTTACATCGGGTATAAACAAGAAAATAAAGAAACTATTTCTATGTGGGGGCTGTTTTGTGTTCTCCGAAACAGAAAAAAATGATTTACTTGGCAAATATTTAAAAAAAACAAATGTTCACATCTTAAATGAAGCGTTTAAACACAAAAAAAACAGCGATTTCCCTGACGAACCCCGTCGCGTTGGTGGTCTGCAGAAGGTCTAGGTCTTAATGACTTATCTTAATTGTCTGAAGATCACTCGCACCGGAGGAGTTTTATATCTCCCCTAATATGTTTATAATAATTTCACTCTTTTTATATTGAACTTCCAGTAATTCACTTTTTTTCTGGAATGGAAAAAATATGGTTTCTTCAAAGTTGTTTAACTCTTTAACTGCAAGAGGAAGGACAACTACGGAGCGTTAGATGCCTGTAGAGATCCCCGTGTACATGAATCAATACATGTGATGGGCATAAACCCGGTTTTAAGTTTTGATTGATCGGTATTGGGTCAGGACCCCATTTTCGTATATAGTTTATATATAAGTATATATGTCTGCTCTCGCCTGATGTTGGTAACTTTTGTGAAGATTTCATTAACCCAGAGGTATCAAAATGGCAAAACCTTGAGCATCTTCAAAAAATGCATTTTCTTTATTTAACTCGATCCCTGTGCCTAATCGTCCTGTTTTCTCTCTGTGTCCGCGCAGGTTTATGCTCCTTCAGCAAGCACTGCCGATTACAATAGAGATTCGCCAGGTTATCCATCCTCGAAGCCGGCCGCCAGCACTTTCCCCAGCTCCTTCTTCATGCAAGGTACCTGCACTGTGTGTATGTGTTCAGTAGAACGGCCGCCTCGTTTATAACTAATCCAGAGTCCCGTACGTTTTCAAGATCTTAGTAGGACTTTGTTAACCCAGCGATTTCCCGCTCCAGATGTGCTTGGATCTGCGTATGGTGTCCACCAAGGTCATGGTTTGGCTCCATGAACTGGATAGGGATCTGGTTCGACTCTGGACACACTTTGGCCAGTTCAACCACCACTAAGAGGCTCCATTTTTCACTTCATGTGTCGGCTAATCTTTGAGGACCACAAAGCTTCCTACTATGAGCATTCCAGATCTCTAAACGCAAACTTCTTCTGACTTTATCCTATCCAGGACCCCTAAGACAGTATCCATTCTCATGTAATATGCTGGTCGGATTCACGTGCTGTTCTTACATTACCTGATCTTCCAGTAGGAAACTCCAGTACTTTCCTCCAAACTATTATCTTTAGAATCTCGGTTACCTTTTACTGCAGTTATGGATGGAGAGGAGTTCATGAATTTCATTCCACTTTTAAAGCAGGACCTTGGGAAATGTTTCTTTGCTTAGAATCGTATGTGTCAGCGTGTTTAGAGAAGATTCCACGGGGTCTTTAAACCGAAAGTGTCCTACCGCCTGTCGTGTTCTATTGATATGATGTCATTACTTTAGCTCGTGATGAGTAATATAAAGGAGGCCATCTTTAAATGGAAAATCTGTATGTAAGCAAGACAATTGTTTATGTACATTATTTAACTCTTTTCATTACTCATGCAACCAATATCTCTGTATGATACTCTGGCGAGTATCACTGCAGATGTGTATTAGCTTTTCACAGAAATCTGAACATTTTTAACATTTACAGCAAAGATTTACATTTTAACGAATCAAAGAGCATCAGGCGCCTTTAAGAAAACTTTCAAGAACGTTGAATTTTTTGGTATATGTATTGAGCCAAAAGGTATTCTGGAAGAGGGGTCAGGGAAAATGGAATCGGAAGCTCTCAGGGACCAGACTCTCGGGGAGGTTTTACCGTATTCTGTATTTTCCAGAGTGTTCTAGGTAGTTACAGTAACATATAGACAAATAATACAGCCTTTTCTTTTAAGTAATAGAAAAAAAAGAGGAATCATGAAAGCCTTTTAAAGTTCTAAATAGTCTCCTAAATGCCGGTTTAAAAGACCCCCACCTATCCCACCTACATCCCCCGTTTTATTTAAATCTTTTAAATGGAATGATTAGATTTTACAGCACGAAGAAAAAAAAAAAACTGTTTAACTGGATACTTTCCATACTTTGTTATTCAAAGGTATCTAATTATAACTCTTTACTCCGTAACCGACCTAATTTCCTCTGAAGCTGCTTCTAAACTCCGCAGAACCCCCCCCCCCATAATAGGGCTCTCGCGGCCCTTGAAAGGGGTTAAGTATTCTGCCGAAGCCTGCGCCGCTACTCCAGAGAATAGATTCTGATGCATCATTAGGTGGCCGTTCTTCCGCTGTTCACTTAGTGAGCTTGGAGTTTTTTTTTCACTTGATACCAAGAAAAATCAAAATGTAAATATTGTCTGCTTTTTAAAAAAAAAGAATATATATATACATTTCTACCCATGTTAATTTTGCTTCCTCTGCTATGAAAAAAAAATAGATTTTAATTAATAAAACATTTTATAACGTATGAGTAAAAAATTACTGAATAAAATGACAATAAATTTCCGATCACATATTGCAATGCACATTGACAGAGTTTATTTTATACGAAACTGTATGAAGAGTAGATTTCTTGCCTGTGTATGGGTCAAAAAGGACATGGAGGAGGTACTTGCATCTCTACGGCAAAAAGACAGTATGTTTTGATCTATACATTTGCCCAGGGCTTTTACATGTCTGTTACAGTGGACCTTAAATATTTAGTTAATAAAACTTATTATCATAATAATTAAGATATTTTAAGTTGCTTTGGTACAACATATATGCCAACATCCCTGATTCCTCGCTATATTTATGATCTGATTTAAATGTCTTTTGTCCAGATGGTCACCACAGCAGTGATCCATGGAGCTCATCCAGTGGAATGAACCAGGCCGGCTACGGGGGAATGTTGGGCAATGCCTCTCATATTCCACAGTCCAGCAGCTACTGCAACTTGCACCCACATGAACGTTTGGTAAGACCCGTGACATCATCATCGTGTCATGTCTGTAGATTACAAACTGCTGGTTATTTAAATTGGTGAATTTCTTTTTTTTTTTTTAAATAACTTTTTGTCTCTACTTTGGCTGCTCTTTGTCTAGCGCTGTTCATTATAGATCCACAGTAAATATAGTGAGGTCTGTCTTTGACAAAAAGCAAAAGAGGGTGAATGACACGATAAAATCAGGCACCCTGAGAACCTCTCAAAATGCTTTGTCTCCTGGCTGAGAATGCTAGGTGTTGGTAGTCCATGGTAGCGGACATGCCAGAAGCAGTCTGTCCCTTATAGGCTCAGGTGATGGAGAGCTCTGCTGATCTATAGCATTTTCTGTCCCGTCACCATTAATTAATCAACACAAACGTTATGTGATCCTTATTCACAGCTCACCGCTAGTACTGTGCTCACCACGTGGCTCTCCTCCCGTTAACTTTAAGTAAAATTTACTTGATTTTCATCCCTGGTTACACTGCATTACCGTTAAGATGTTTGTTACAAACGACCAATTTCATTTCCTTCCTCTTTTTTTCCCCATTTCCTTCTTCTTTTTCCCCATTTCCGTTCTCTCTTTTCCCATTTCCTTTCTTCTTTTCTCCTCCTTTCTATCCAAAGCTCGATCAGATAAGCTCTTGTTTTCTGTACACCCTGACCCAGCAACCTGTCGTGTTCTGGGATCGGTGCACAACAGCTTCCCTATTAAAAGCTTTATGGGGGTAACAGTGCAAAGCCGGTCTGCACAGAAGAAGAAGTTTTTTTTTCATTTTTAGGACCCCTTCAAGTGGTTCAGAGTTCCTTCCTTCTCTGTTTTGAGGCCATTCGGTCCCTAGTGATAAAGTACAATAAAAAGATATATATTTAGAGTAATTTCTAATGAAGGGCTAAACTCCCGGTGAACTCTGTAGCGCCAATTCCTATCCAAGTTGGACCATGCTTGTTCCTTAAGTTGACATTAAGTTTACAGGAGGAGGCCGCACACGGCTCTCTCCGATACGCACAGATGGTGATTGGCAGATATTAGCCGCTAATTATCACCCTAGGCAGGGGGACGTAAGGTACAATAAATATTAGTTCAATAACAAAAAATAAAGCTAAAACATAAAACAGCAACGGATTTTTTTCCCTTTAATTTGCTGTAATCTGAGATTTTGCAAATTGATTTGACAGATGCTGCGGCTGAACGCTCTGGAACGCTTACTGTTTGAGTGGATGGATGAGCTAATAAACAGAGGCAGAGTCAAAAAAAAAAAAAACTTAAAACAAGCACTTAAAAATACAAAATGATTATAAAATCAGATGACGAGGTACAGGATAAATGATGTCCCCCCCCCCCGCAGAACACGTCGAGAACATGCTAGCCATTGTGAGACTGTTAATGATGTCATGAGTTGGTAGATACTGACCTCCTTTTCTTCTCCCAGCAGAACTATCCATCACACTCCTCAACAGACATCAACTCCAGTTTACCACCAATGTCCACGTTTCATCGTAGCGCTACAAATCACTACAGCACCTCGTCGTGTACGCCGCCCGCCAATGGAACAGATAGCATTATGAGTGAGTGGTTTGGGGGTTTTTTTTTCCCCTCCTCTGTGCTGTGAATCCCTAACGCGCGGACCGTTGTTGTACAGAGAAGAGCTTTCAACTTTTTAATTATGAGCATGACAGAGACTTTGTCAAAAAATTAATTACACAAAAGCTTCCTCGAGTTTGTCTTTACAGCATTGGCCGCTTGAGAAGACGCCTGCCAGCCTCTGAATGTACGATCAATGCCTACATTACTATATGGAATAAAGAAAATTAGGGGTGGCTTTTTCTTGTGCCTACACATTGTCCCTCAAGATCTAAGGGCGATATTTAGATATGAATATATCTGAAAGCGTTTGTACATATTATTGCCTAGATTTTAATTAGACCGAGGCTAGATTTTTTTTTTTTAATCGCCTCATTACTTGATCATTGAATAAATAAGTATATTTTTGTGGGTATTTATATAGTCGGTGTTTTGTATATTGTAGGTCTGTAAAGAGCAGCCAGTATTCTTGGAATTATACACCCTTTACTATGAAACATTTAATTCCTATAGTTTTCAATATATTGATATGAAGTTGTTATTGAATTCACATGGTGAAAAGCAATGTAATATTTTGCTAACCCTTTTCTTCCTTTATTAAATAGGAAGAATACTAAAAATATTAAAAATCTAAAAAAAAAAAAAAACAATCTACTAGATTACCAAATAGCACAGGCAATACAGAGGGAGACAGAGGCGAGAACCATTCGACCTTAATCAGTCTTTGGTGTAGTCTCATTCCCTCACCTTGTAAGCCTCTACCGCTTCTACCCATCTCCTGTCTCTCCATTTCTTCAAGCCGTACTTATTGAGAATTCTAACCTTTCCTGACAATTCTTATTCTGCACACCATTCCCCATTTTTGGTCGTCATCCTCTGAACTCTCTCCAATGTCTCAATATCCTTCTGAAGATGGGGGTCTCCAGAACTGTACACAATACTCTAGATGAGATCTGACCAGAGATCTGTAACGTGGCAGAACCTCCTCTCTCTTCCTGCTATTAATGCCACTGACCATACACCCCAGCACCCTGCGACACATTTTCCTGACGCTTAATGGCACTGCCTGCTTCCCGTTGCTTCCTTCTGAGAAGGGTTCACGATGACCTCTGACTTTGTTACATGTCAATGCTTCTTGAAATGTGTTTGGATTGTGATCATCTGTTTTAACAATTTAACAAATACTCAAGATTAGTCCTAATTTTCCAGTGCAGGCTCCCCGGAGCAATGCCGTCAAACCGCCCCTTTTTCATAGCTTCACAGGCAATAACCTTTTCTTTCCCAAGACCCTTATAGCTGTCCATTAATGCATGGCTGAAATCCTTATTGAATTTGTTCTTTTTCAGTAGAGATTCTATGCTCGCTGCCCCAGTCCTTTCTACCTTGGAATTACATGAAACATTTTTAAATTTTGCAATTAGTTTTCATTAAAATCAAACGCTTAGCCTAGTTTCTGTAAATATAAAATCCTTACGGAAAGGTTGAACTATATTTCATAATCTGGAATCAAAAGTCCAGAGGAGTGTTGTTTATATTGATGTTCTTGAATATATGCATTTCACGCTTCTGGTGAACCAGTGGCACTTGAGGGGGGGTGGGGTGGAAAATAGTGTTATTGCCCCATTAAACACATTAAGTAGGCAAGGGGAGACTTCAATATAATATCTAATATTTTTAATAATTTATATTATTATTATTTTTATTAAGTAAAGCTTAAATCCCATCATAGAAAATCATTATGTAGTTGGGGTATAAACCAACCATCTTGCTTTTCCAGAAATCTCTATTATCCTGAGTATTTTTATTATTATTATTACCATATATTTATCAGTATGGGTGGGTATATATTTCTTACACCTCCAGCCCTGCGTCCCTTTAATTTCCCCACCTGTATATTAGATCTTTTTTGTATAGAGCCGTTTCTTTATGGGTTTTTGAGCTGACCAGAACCGCTGAACATCTGCCCCTCAAATAAAAATGTCCTTTTTTTTTTTTTAAAGTCTATATGGCTGATATAAACTAGCTGGACGGTTTCTCTTTGAAGAACAATGAAAGGTCCCATGGAAAGATTATCTCATCCCTTCCATCTCGATGTGTGATCTGAAAGCTTCTCATCTAGGATGAGCCCTGGCCGAGGAAGAGACACATCTTGATGCGATGTATTTTCTTTGATCTTTGTAGGACTGGATACTTTTGAGTGTGCGGGGGTTCTAACAATTAAAAACAGGTTACAATGTTAATTCATGGAAAAAAATCTCTGGGTCCAATAATAATTTTCCTGCTGATGCAAAAACCAGTTTGGGGGAATTTGAAGTATTTGTGTAATGAATATATACTGGACGTTTTAACGGTGGGTTTGTAACCATTTATGGTCTTCTATGCCTTTGATCCTATATGTATTTCAACATTGTCTCTTTTATTTTATTTTTTGTACTTTTTTCTTTATATGATGATTCACAGACATGGAAGACTTTAAATGGTTACAGCACATGGTTAAAATGTCCAGTGTCAATTTGTTACAAAAATACTTAAAATCTCCCCCAAACCGGTTTTGGAGGATCTGTAAGCGTGTCATTGTAACATGCAAGAGCCTGTAATGTGTTAATGGACCCAACCTTATCCATGGATCTATTTGAATAACCTACACAATGCAGCTTACAGAATAAAATTATATGTACGGCACGGGAGCAGCCTTCGTAACCTCCCGGCCTTAAGATCTGCATGATTATTCCTTTCCGTTGAGTTATCTCTCTTCTTAGTGTTGCTGATTGCGGCTGGTAGGTTCAGGCAGCCCAGTGGTGGGATGAGTAGAAGGGAGAGAACTTCAAGACAGAACATTCATAAAGTATACAATCTTTTGCCAGATTTCTTGGAAATTTTGAAACTAAATATCTCCTAAGAAATTATACTGATTGAGATGAAAAGGCCCCAGCTATTCCAGGTTTTGACACATTCATTTAGAAATGCTAAAATCCGTTCCTTTAAATAATTTTCGTCTCCTTTTACCGTTGATTTTATTTTACGCATGGAATGTCCAGATAAGATAACCCAAAGCTAACGGCCCCATCCCTCCCAACTACCAAGATTTTATATTCTCCTAGTGCGAATATCATGTGTATATGGGATTCGTGTTGTAGGAACCAAATCCATGTTTAACCCCTACTCGACCATATCTAATTTTAAAAAAATGTTGTAATTATTTTACTTATTTTTTTTTTTTTTATTATTATTATTTTTTTCTGGATTGTTTTTCTTTTACAAATAAATACATTTTAAATTTAATAAATAAGGGGAGAAAAATAAGAAAAAAAGTTCAAATTACACCATCCCTTCCTGCGTATGATCAGAAGTGTACAGGCACAGGAAATAAATAGCAAACCTAGCAAGCTTTATATTTTCTGTATAAAAATGTAACATGAATATATTTGACATCTACCTTAGCAAACAAATTAAAGCTGATTAAAGACTAATGTGCCTTTAATTGGCGTTAAAATGCAATTACATTATGGGTAAGTGGAAGAGGAATAGGGAGCCAGCGAGATACTTCCCTCCTTGATTTAACGCTCGCCATTTTGTTTTTTTGCAGCGAACAGAGGAAGCGGGGCGGCCGGGAGCTCGCAGACCGGAGACGCGCTGGGAAAGGCACTTGCATCTGTAAGAACTTACTCGTTTTTGTTATACCTTTTGGCTTTTCTATGGAAAGCTTAACTATTTCAGCACGACCATTGTGGCGTTCAAAGGGTTAAAGGGATCCAAATCACTACCAAGTTCATTGATTATGTCCAAAGCTCATGGGCGTAATGTTTATGCGTTTTGGGGGGGGGGGGTTGTTGTTGTTTTTTTGTATCACAAGGCGCACCGCAAAACAATGGTTGGGACTTTTTAGGTCGTACAAAACTGTTTTGGGGTTTTCTTGTGATTTTTTTTTTATTTTTTTGCTGTTTTGGAACTTATTTTTGTTAATTTACCAGTTCTAGTCCAGATTTTTCTCCTGTTTCTTTTTGGGTCAAATTTTCTGGGGTTCAAAGACAAATGTTATTTAAAAAAATCCTAAAATAGAACTTTATAGCGTCCCTTATTTTTTATTTTTTTTAACCATCCTCTTGCCTCCTCTAAAGAATATGTGTTCTTTTTTCTTTCTTTTAAGATTTATTCTCCAGACCACACCAACAACAGTTTCTCATCAAACCCTTCAACCCCTGTCGGGTCTCCACCATCTTTGTCAGGTATTCTCTACGCTACCCGGTATCCATGGCGACTACTCATAATCCAATTATATTGTATAGCTTGAGTGCCCGAGACTTTCTAATGCCACAGGTCTGGGGTGTTGGCAGGCTGATCACGAAGGCCAGGGTTTCGTGATATCCCTGCTTGGCCACAGATGAATCAATGAATAACTGAAACCAATAAAAGCACCTGTGCACAAGCAGGCATAAACAAGGGCAATTGCTTGTTGTTGGAGGTGAGGCCTGAGGCAGTGCCATGCACTTAACTCACCACTTCGCAATTCATTGAGGAAAACTCCTGTATATGACAGTATAGCTTCGATGCTTCCCGGGTTTAGTTTTTTTGTTTTGTCTTCTTATTTCTGAAAACATTTTCGTTTTCAGAAAGCCCATTCGTCCATCCGGTTGCCATGGGAACAAGTAATAAACATGCAGAAGAAGTTGAATTAAAATTAAAACTCCTCCTCTTAGCGTAGTTAAAATGGCGTCCACGGCAACGAATGAATGAAGATTTTCGTAATGCGCATGTTTTTTTTTTCCCGTTTCTTTCGTCCAATGTTGCATGTTGACAAAAAGATAATATTTGGCACGGAAACGAACGCGCGAGTCTAGTAATAACTTGCTTTGTGAGCCCTGGTCGCACCTGACGTGTAAACGCACGGTCCAATATCCGAAGAATCGGGAATCTGCTGGGAGATAATTAAGACTCACGAGAGTTTATTAATATCAAGCAAGCGATTGCAGACTCCACAGCACGGACAGTTTGCTTTATATTCTACTTTACACGCTATTAAAATACTCATCCTTTTCAATCACCGTCCAGTTGATTTTTGGAAACGTGATGTAATACTTCGAGGATTCTGATCTCGTGTTAAATAGTATAACATTTTTAAATAAAATAAAATTTAACATGGGGTCGGAATAATTATTAATTTGCGCATTATATGGAATGTGAGCATTCTATGGAAGGGCGAAAGTTTGGTGAAACGCATTGGGATTTGGAGAGATTTACTTTCTGTAATAGTTTAAATCCAGCACAAACCCGGCCCGTATATCGCCCCCCCCCCCCCCGGCGCGGCGGCCGCATATTTCCCTCTATTAGGCTGCTTTAGGAATTTTGCCATTTGTTCTCTAGAAGCATTCGCTCCGAAAATAAGCGAAATCTAGGAAAATGCAATTCCAGAGCCTGCAGACCGAATGGGAATTTTAAGGAGGTTATGCTGTGAGTGTAATTGGCTCAGGGCATAAAATTAATAGTCGCAATTAACAAAACCTACACAAAATGCACGCAGAATGTCACATTTACAGACGCTTGTAGGAACTGCAACAATATGCCACATTAAAAATCATGGAGTTTGGAATTCTAAAAAAAAAAAAAAAGTTAATTTAGTAAAATTGCAATTAGTCTTTTTTTTTTTTTTTTTTCTCGAGATTTCAGCTTTTTCTGGCAACGGACTTTAATTGTAACCTGTTCGGAGTCCCATTTATATGATCGTGCCCCATAGTGAGGGAAATGCATTATTTCGCTTTTATTTGGTAGCGGTGTGAAAAAGCCTGGATCTGTCGGTATATAATAAGCTCCCAGCCGCCAATCACATGCCGGCCACACCCCTTTCCTCAGTTGCCCGGCCTACTTTCAAGCATGGCGGCCTCCTACCCTTCCCGAGGTGGAAAGAAGGCAGTGCAAATAGAAAGGGAGAAGATTTTATGGAAAAACACGTTTCTTATATAATAAATGATAATGGATACAGTTACATCTGCAACCGAATACGTTGTCTATTTTTAATAATAATAATAAGTCTAACATTGACACTTTGAGCAATTTCCTTGAATATCTATTGGGTATTTTGCACTAAAACTAGAGGGCCAGAGACGTAGATGTAAGAAATGTTTACTTTACTGAGAAGGTGGTAGTTAAGCGGAAAAGCCTTCCAGAAGAAATGGTAGAGGCTAATCCAGTGCATTGAATAGGCGTATAGCTCCTGAGTGTAAGACGAGACCAACGACTGATTACGCTTTCAGTCTTTAAAGCAGGAAAAAGACAGACCAGATGGGCCAAATGGGGCCGATCTGCTGTCAAATTCTATGGCTCTGACTACCTTGTTTAATCTATATTTATTTTTTATGCTAGTTTATATTTCATTCGCAGCACTCGCTGTCCATGTCTGAATGACAAGGTGTTATATAAAAAATAGAATCTGGTGCCAAGTTATTTAAAGTAGTCTTATCACCATAGCAACCAATGTAATGATGCCATTGGCAGGCATGTTCCGTTGGTTGCTATGATAACAAGGGCACGTTTGAAACTTTACATTTATAAAAGCCAATATTCACCTCATTCCACCTACTTTTAATATTGTATAATAGTGAATAACGCCTTAAATATTTTTTTTGCAGAATATCTTTTATTTGCCAAATTAAGTATTCTCCACATTTCTCTTAGTGGAGAGGAAACGGTTCAAAAATGTTAATAGCTGGTTTTCTCCCCAGTGTTTATATCTCATGAATAATCCGCAATAACATATCTGATAACGCTGCATTTATTTTATACAAAGTCTAATGTTACGCATGCACTACCGTTCAAAAGTTTGGGGTCACTTAGAAATCTCCTTGTTTTGGAAAGAAAAGCCAATGTTGTCCTTTAAAATAACATAAAATGGATCAGAAATTCAGTGCAGATGGGGTTAATGATTGTACCCGGAAATGGCTGATTTTTATTGGAAGCTCTTCATAGTCATACAGAGACCCCTTATCCTTGTTTTCCATGAAAACATTTAAGTAACTCCAAGAGTAGGATAGGGTATGTATGTATATATATATATATATATATATATATATATAATATATATATACATATACACACACATACAGCCTGCTGCGAGTAAGAATATGTATAAAAGTATTATTTGAGCACTTAGGTATTATTCAAAACAAAAAACAACTTACCTGAGCTAGAAGCTGCAGCTCTGCAGCTGCCGCCCTCCTCTGTGCTCCAGTGATTTTTGCCTCTGATTGGCCAATCAGAGACATGAAAGCTCTGCCATTGAAATCTATAGGTATACTTTCTGCGCATGTACATTAAAATCAGCCGGGGGGGAGGGCCAATGGGGCATTCTGCAGACCCCCCCCCCCTCCATGCCTTTGCAAGGTGGGCACCATGTAAATTTAAAGGGACCACTCAGCTATCATATCCAATAAATGGAGTGTCCCCTTAACAATACATTTTAAAGAAGTTCCTCTAAATAGAGGGATTTGTCTTTTTTTTTTAAATCCTGCTGTAATTAGTTTAAGAATAATCAGGTGTTTGGCTCCGCTCTCCCCGTTAGCGGGCATTATAGAATTCCATAAGTAGACAGAATTGAGAAGGGATTTTCTCCGAAGTGAATGAACGTCCCGAGGAAGCGGCAGAGAGCGGCGCTTGCCGCGAGCGACGGATTTCATCCGCCTGTGGATCCGGCGACGGAGTGCTGCGAGCGTGATAAATCCGTCTTTCGCAGACTTGGAACGCCGAATTCCCCCGCCGCGGCTGCTTTTTCTTGGATATTGAGACGTTTCCTTACTTTAGAGCCGCTCTTAGGTGTATACCTGCCGAGCCAATTCCGTTCTTTGATAAAACGCAGCCTGGCGGAACTCACCGGACTCGCGTCCCATTTCTTCTTTTCTCTCCTTAAGTATGTTTTTGGAAAGTCTCCATTGTCTGCTTCGCACATTTACATTCATACTAAACAACGGCAAAAGTTTTAAGTAAGAGAGAATGCTTGTGCAACTCGATAATTAACTTCTTTCTTTCTTCAATTAGCAGGCACAGCTGTTTGGTCAAGAAACGGAGCGCAGAGCTCGTCATCGCCCAACTATGAAGGACCTTTGCACTCTCTAGTAGGTTCCTTCTTTCTCGGCCTTTAAATCGTCGTCACCGTGGCCAGTTATTTTAAATGCATGGAGCATGGCGGCGGTGCGTTCCCAGAGATGGTGATTGCTGCTGAATGGTTGACGGTTAACTCCACAGTGCCTGGAATTGCTTGTTGTATAAATGATGTCTGTATGAGACGGCCCGTGGGAGCTCGGACGTATGTGAATACAATTCACGTAGGGGCTTTATCAGGGCAGCTTCTGACCCGGGGCAGGTAAAGCTGGATGGCCCCCTGCCCCCCGACTAGCGTAGGCACTAGAACACGCACTCACGCTAACACTCATATAAAACATAGTTCAGTCAGTGGAACGCTGTACACATTTGTCTTGGTGCAAAAAAAAAAAAGAAGAAAAAATTGAAATAAAATAAATTAGCTACAGTGTGTTTTTCACCATATTTGATGATATAACTTTTTTTTTTTCTTTCAGCAAAGCCGAATTGAGGACAGATTAGAAAGACTGGACGATGCAATTCACGTCCTACGGAACCACGCGGTGGGGCCTTCGACGGCCATGCCAGGAAGCCACGGCGACATGCACGGAATAATCGGCCCATCTCACAACGGAGCAATGGGCGGCCTCGGGTCGGGATATGGAACTGGCCTTTTGTCAGCCAACAGACATTCTTTAATGGTAAGCCAAGAACAACGCTATTCACAAAGCTGCTCGTCGTTACTTTAGATTATCTTTCTTCACAAACTCCCTGTAAAGTAATTCCAGATCGGTTAGCATCCCAAGTTCTATAAATAAATAAACCTATGCAATGTACAAATATATTTATTAAAACCCACTTTGTATGTCTAGCAGCCATCTTTACTGCCTGGTCCAAGAAAATAAACAATTGTTTAGCAGGCTAAATTGCCAGCGGCATGGACGGGGTCAATGGAGACCCAAAGGACCCAGTGATCATGTCTGATTGGGTAGTTTTAAGGGGTTAAATTACACCCAGCTGCCCTGTTACTATGATGCAGTCGTCGGAACTTTGAGTATCGCGTGATATAGTCTCTATAGGTTATATAGATGCGTTATTAATTATTCTTCTGCAAAATTCCTAAATGCCAGGAAAACGTCTATTTGCCACATAACAACACCAAAAAAATCAGCTGTATTCTCAAGCTTCTAATTCATAAAATATATTTACAGATCTCAGAAATTCCAGCTGTTTAAACAATCCTATATTTAAGGTAATTTAAGCTGCTCTATTGTGTTGCGGTTATAATTACCTCTGCGGAAAAGCAAGGAGCGAACGAGTAAACAAACAGAGCCGGAATGATTATATCGCAGGTGTCGGGAGCGGGCGCCATGTCCTATTTGCTTCTATTAGGAACGCGACATTTTAATTTATTGCTGACCTCACACATAAGGCTTTTTTAAAATAAAAAAAAAACCTCAAAATAGGAAAGAAAATATATTCAGGTGCCAGGTGTGTTTTTTTTTAGTTTTATGGCGGAGGAAGCTTTTTATGTCCTAAAAAAATTACTTCTTTTACCTTGTGAGGCTGCAGAATCCCCCCATAAGCATTTGCCCCTTTACCCCATCCCCTTGCTATTTGCTTAACAAGGCCCCCTCCACGTGCGAAAAGCGCTCCCATCGAGTGGGGGCCGATTTCTCACCGTTGATTGGCTTCTTCAGGCCGAGAATCGTGAGACCACTGAGTAGATATTCTGCTGTTCTGGAGCTGCAGCTTCTCTGGAAGTATCTTATTTTTAAGGCCGCCGGGGACATTAAACTGCCCCTATAATCCTCTGCAGTCACAATTTACACTTTGAGACTGCTTACGGCACATTTAACAATCACCATTGTGAGACACTGTAGCAAATTTGTTATTGCTTGATAACCCAAGGTTAAGTATCAGCCATCTGATCCTTTAGTTTTTCTGCCGATTTCCTCAAGAAACCGCAAAAAGCACCTGTACGCTTTTCATTTATTCCAATACAAGGCTTAGAATCGGTTGGTTTTCTGGCAATCACAATATCCATAAATAGTATTTCTCCCTGTCCATAAATGTAAGAATCATAGTTTAAAAACTAACAAGCTAAAAAAAAAACAAATTCTAATATATTAAAGAACAAAGGGGTTGGCTGCCGGGCCTCGCTGTTTGTAACCTTGGATCATCGGATTTATTTCAACTCTAAAGGAGACGGAGGGAAAATACTATGTAGATAAGAAAGAAAAAAAACAACATTGAAGGGTATGGTAATGTTTTCCACATTTCAATCTCTAATGCTTGAACCAGGCCTTAACGATACACCCAGCTGCGTTAAATAAAGGCAGCGGGGGAGGGACGCCGGAAACCCGCTCCAAATACGTCGGTCAGAACGTTGCGGGTTTCCAGAGCACCTTAATGTGTTTCAGATGAACATCCAGCGGTACCAGCAAAGCCGCTCTGAGTCTGGGTTCCGAATGAGACAAATATCTTTGGTGTCTCCTTAAAACCGCCGTCAGTAGGCCAACCGTTCGTGAAATCAAGATCTTAGGATTGTGTGACATCAGTGTTAGGCAACATGGTGGTCTCCATCTAGGCAACATGGTGGTCTCCATCTTGGCAACATGGTGGTCTCCATCTAGGCAACATGGTGGTCTCCATCTTGGCAACATGGCGGTCTCCATCTAGGCAACATGGTGGTCTCCATCTAGTTGGGAACCACGACTTCCATGATCCTCTGCCAGCCTACTGTTGATGATAAGCTATAACTCTCATGGGGCTTAACTATTAAACCAAGATTAAATTCCAGTTTCTTGCACCTTTGTAGCTGCAGAGCCTCGCGTTGATTGCTCGAGTTCTTTAGAAATCATCTCAGCTCAACCGATGATTTCCATCTTCTGCCACCTATGCAGCTAGCATGTCTTGAACTGCTTCACCTCTGCATAAAGATTCAGGACTTTGCCTTGATACCCTACGCAAAATCTGATCCGGCTTTCTCTTTTTTCTCTTTCTTCGTGAAGAACCCCCCAGTTTGGTTCCGTTGGCTGGAAAAGGCTGACCTCAGTATTTAGCTTGGCGCTCTATTCAAAGGATCTCCAACCTTTGCCCTTATGACTTCTTTAAAAAAAGACAATTTCGTAGAGCCCAGTAATTTGGGGATTATCCTGTTTGTTATTGTATATCCTAACTCCCGAGCCATGGAAATATAAGCAAATATACACAATTGGTAAACTCAACAAATCACCGTCTTCTGGAAAAGATTAGCGCCGAGTTCTCTGCGATGCCACAGAGGTGTTTTTGGAAAGTAAGTTATGTCTTTGACGCCTCTCAACATTATATTATTATTATTTTTTTTATTATTGTTTGCATTTGGTGCCCATTTCACAAGAATTTTGGAACTTTTCCACCCAGAATGTGTAGGTTTCATCCAAAATAAATGAAGTTATGGATAACTCACTTTTTCACAGCGTGTTGTCATAGTCAATGAAGTCACTCGCCGAAGACATTTAAAAAAAAATATATATATATATAGAGAGAGAGAACGTTCTCTGACCAGCGAGTGAGTTATATATTTTCCGTAATGCGTTCCGATGGTTTAAGCCAAACACATCTATGATCGTAACCTATTTCCTCAAGTTGATCCGTCTTAGAAGCTCAAATAAGTATCCCGAGAGTTTTTTGTTCTATTTTTTTTTTTTTTAAAGCCTGTTTGCTTCCTCCCTTAAGTTTTGGAAAGAAAAAAAAAAAAAAAAAAAAGCAAGTTGGAGTTAATGAAGAATTTTTTTTTTTTTTTGTCTCTGGATAACCTCCCCCCCAGGCTACCCTAATTTTGTTTCCCCTGTAGTCTTGATCGGAAACAGCTGGCCTTTGTTTAAAAAGCTGTTTTGTGAAAAACGTCTGGATCTTGAGAAGCAGAGCTGAGGTCATCACTAAAAACAGGTGCATGTAAACGCGCTGGAATGCACCGCGGCCCGTTCAACTGCGGAGGCTTAACGGGGCCACGCACTCAATTCCCAACATACATGCGATGGGACTCTCCTGGATCCAGCACATGTCAGCTAGGAACTTTCAAAAAGTAAAAAGAAAATATATAAAGTTTCTCCGCTTTGCGCATCTTTAGAAACCCACATCGCGGTATCTCGTGTCAAAGCCCCATCACACATGGAAGTCATGGGGTCAAGATTGTCCATACAGGACACGTATGATGAAGAATGCAGCGTAGAGGAGCTCCTTGGAGAACACGCATACAACCGATTGCTACTTTATGTATATATATAAATATATATATATATTCTTTTTAGGGAGATCTGACCATTATTGGCAGCTTACTGACCATAGGGGGGAATGAATTAAGTAAAAAAGTTATTTTGGAAGGAAGTTTTGTTATCGGAGTTGGCTCTTTATATCACATCAATAAACATTGGCTGCCAAAGAAAACTTCCTTTTGAAAATCCTCTTGTGTTTCCATCCGACCGGCACAGAAATCCCAGATCCGCAGAGTTCAGGTCCGTTAGTCGGGGCGCGGGGAGTATAGACGAACGCGTGGACTCTATAACGTGGCGCGTTTTTGCTCCGTTCCTCTAAGGGACGCTTAGACGGCTTTTTCCGATGATTTGGGGTTTAATGCCCTTTCCTTCACTATTTGGAAAAGCTGCTTAGTGGAATTTTTTTTTTTTTAGTGTTGCAATTTTCTTTTTTTTCTGATTTAATGCCACTTTTAATGTCATTTTTTTTTTTATTAAATCCTTTCTTGTTGCGTTTGATCTTATTTTCAGCAAAGCCCCTCGACATATGGAATGCATTATTGTATAGAAGCGAGATGAAAGGCTTGCTGCGTCGGGAAACGTTTAAAGTGGCAACAGATTCGGACTCGAGGAAGGCATTCTCTCTGTAGTGTTTACTCATTTTGCAGCAAAGCGGTATTTTCTGCGTATTCCGCGAATCTATTTATCATTCCGACGGAATATAAACTATATTAATCTCATTATAATGTAAAACCAGTGGTATATTTATCTCTTTCTTGGTGTTCATTTACACTGCGTGATGGTTTTCCACCCAAATGTATGTTGTCCTCGGTCTCTCTCTGGCCATGCTTTGCGAAGAGGGTAGTAGATAAGTGGATCTGCTCCTCGACAGAAGTGACAAAGGTTAAATCAGTAAGGATATTTAAACATGCATGGGACAGGGTTACGTTTATCCTGCATGTAACATAAGTACAAGGACTATTAATGGAGAACCAAGCGGACTTTACATGCAATAATTGTTTATTCTTTGCATTGAATTCAGACTCGTCCTCCATATCTGGATGCTTTTGGTCTTTCGCGGGGTGCTAAACACTAAAGAGCAACCTAAAACACACAGAATAATAAGCATCCCGCTCATTCTGCGTTTCTCGAGAGCTTTTATCTTCCTCGTCGGTAGCGGACCGAGTGCCCGTCTGTGAGCCGAGGGTCGCGCACTCGCTCTCGGGCGATGGTGAAGATGCACTCGAAACTCTGAATGGTTCTCGTCGTGTTCAGGGAGGATCGGCTTTCTTGCCTGCTCTGCGCGGAAGAGATATTGGCGAGATAATTGAAACTGAAATTTTAGCGCTCTTGAACCGTTGTGTGTAATTGATATCGCATGGAGAGATTATAATCCTCAGACAGTAGAACGGTTTGGTACGCTCGGGGTAATTACACGGCAAATGCGTCGGTCTAGTGGGCTGAGGAAAAAAATATACAATCCGAAGACACTTCACATGAACGTGGTGCGTTCCGGGCAGGAATGCCTCTGTGTCGACGCAGAAAGAGGGCGAGGGAATACGCTGCTTGGAAACAATAAGGGCAGCTTTTCAGGAGCAAAAGAACGTAATGCCTCTACTTTCAATTATTTTTTAACCCTTCAGGTGCCAGACAGTCGAGCAATGCGCTGTAGTACTTGACTTAAGTTTATACAGAATAATACTTTTTTTTTATATATATTATTTTAGCCTTCTCATGCGGAACCTCTCATTTTTTGTAAAACTATTTTTTTTTCTTATCTTCCTTTTTTTTTTTTTTTTTTTTTTTTTTTTTGGCTTATTTTGTAAACGAAGATTCAAAAATTGAGCCCCTAAAACGTTCTTAGTTGTCTTCAGGGCAGGGGAAAGGCGAATGCTGGCGTTTTAAATGTTGGGAAGCACCGCTAGCAAAGCATCAATGGTTCACCTGTCTGCTTTTTTGCTTTTAAATGCAGCCCTATAGCGCTATATATAACAATAAATAATAATTATTATTACAATGTATAGAAATAAAACATTTTAAGGATCTAAGATAAATCTTTACGAATCCTTTTTTTTATGTATATGTATTTTTTTTACAAAAATGTGATATAGCAGCATTTTCGGTATTTCATATACAATGTAGCTGTTACATTATTATTTTTTTTCCCCAAGCAATTCTCATTTGTGGATTTCATACTACCAGGTCAAAAAAAAAAAAGAAAAATGAGAATAATAAAAATAAGGAATAATTATTTTCCCCCTTTTTCTCCTAAATAACATTTACTCCTACTCAAGGATAAAAACATATTTCTTTCAAACGCACATCATATGTAACTAATATATGTGTCACTTAGTGCTTTTATTACTAACGTAACCAGAGTTAACTATTTTGTGCAACTGATTATTTTCTTTTCTTTCTTTATTTTTTTTTGTGATACAATTTGTCACTGAATCCATCCAGATGGGGATTAGGATAAATTTAGCTGGCAGCTGGATATGAATCCAGCAGTCTTAGAAACCAGTGTGATACAAATCCGAACAAGAGGAAAAAATACTAATTAATCTTTTTTTTTTCTTTCTTTATAATGCGAGATAAGTTCTACTTCAGCTCGACTCGATATGCCATGAATTGTAAACAATGCGCTAGCCTAGCGTTAAAATACTTGGATATCTGATCGATCGAACACATGTTCACATTTTATATGGATTTTTACGTTAAATATGTTTATTCCCTCCATTATAATATTTTTACAATGGGGGAAAAAAGAAGCTGATTTTAATTTCGTAATTTAAAATAAATTAAGCAATAAATAGTACAAAGAAAAAATTTAATTTGTTAATTTTTGAGGTCTCTGACAAACCAAACTTTTAACAAAAAAATTAATAATAATAAAAAAAAAATGATTACTTTAAAATAATGCATTGTACCTCGTATTTAATAATCCGGCTCTTATACTATGATATTGTCACGTGGTTTTTATAAAAAAAAAAAAAAAATTAGTTAAGGACGGGTTTGTTTGTGTATGAATAAAGGTGGCGGTGTGGCTGCCACAAACAGAGGATTAGGAAGCATTGTGGGAAAATGGCAGCCCTGAGAATTTTATCCCTTGAAATGAAAGCTGAATGCCAAGCGGAAATTCCTGTAGGACTTCTGATAGCAATGGGGGACTCGAGAAGCCCACAATTAAACATATGGGCGTTAAGATAATTGTCAGATCTGTTGGCGGACATGATGGAAGACAGATTGGTACGAATCGGTGCGCTCCGCTGCAGCACCCAGGGAGACAATTTGATGTTTTACCTGCCTGAGTTACTCTCCCTTTTTTTGTGTCACTAAATGCTCGTCGCAGCGTCTCGCTGGGTGTTAAGTGCTGTTTGCGGAGCCGGGAAAGGCGGCCGTCTGGTGGCGCAACAGCTCCCCCTAGTGTATTATTTACAAAAAACCTGTTTGGGTGAAAAGGGTCTCGTTTAAAGCAAAGCGGGAGCAACTCTTATATATCAGAAACTTAGCAATGAGCAGCAATAATCATGAAGATGCGGAGAACAGGGAGTAAAGATGACGGCTCTCGTGGTATACACACCATTTCTGACGCATGGATATTGCCTGTTGCAATCAATATCAGGATTGAGAATTTTAGGAGGTTACTGGTCATCTTTAATTGAAATGTAACACAGCCAGTGTGGTATTCTTAATGTAGGAAGATACAATGCTTGGCTCACACGGGTTCTTTTTGTCTTTATCAGGTGGGAGCACATCGTGAGGATGGTGTTGGCCTGAGAGGGGGTCACTCACTTGTGCCGAACCAGGTCTCTGTGCCACAATTACCCGTCCAGTCTGCCACATCTCCGGATTTGAATCCACCGCAAGATCCATACAGGGGTAGGCAAAGCTGCAGCGTATGTAACGACGACACAACGCATAGCCCATTTCTACAATGTTGACCATTTACATTCTCCATCCTACCTGAAGAGCCCTTGTGTCCTCTTGCATTGCACCGCTAATTTAAATTATCCCCTTGCCAATATATCAAGTCTGATCAGTTCAGTGCACCTCCAGTTTAAAAGTTGGGTGACGTTCCACACGTTGACTTTACACTTTACATCATCCTTACAGCCATGTTGCCCCTAATTTGACATAGCGGCTGGAGGCAGGTGCCACCACATTCTCTGCCTTTGGTTGCTTGGACTTCTAGCTACATTTTAACTACGATTGCCTGCCTGTAAGCTTTGATACTCCTCTAAGCGCGGTCTTTCCACGCAGGTATCCCGACCGGCCTGCAAGGGCAGAATTTGTCTCCAGGAAGCACCGACATCAAATCAGACGACGAAGGAGACGAAAATCTCCAGGACTCCAAATCATCAGACGACAAGAAGCTAGAAGATGACAAGAAGGATATCAAATCAATAACGAGGTCAAGATCTAGGTAACAGTACATAATAGTGTCGCTTCATTTAATTCCTTTACTGGATTTCGATGAAGTGAACAGAAAGGATTATGGAGAAACCACAATTTCTTTCCCCAACGGCTCAAAAAAATAAATGACCGCCTGGTGGAAACAAAGGGCCTCTTCTGATGGAGCCAAATGCGGTCACTTCAGAGATGTACTCTTCAAATCAAGTCTTGCAATATCTGATTAATATACTTCTGTGAGATGTTTGACCCCCCCCATTCCACGTTGAAGGGCAAATGATTGAGATATATATTAGTACAGATACTGTACTTGTAAGACGGAGTACAGTTACCTTTGAGTGGTCCCTCTCCATAATCAATGTAGTGTAGGCTAAAATTATGCCCCAAAAAGGCTGGCTACTGCAAAATGAAGTCTGGGCATCTAATTAAATAATTTTGTATGTAAACAGGATATTATTTTGTGTATATTTATGTATTGCGTTTGTTAACGCTGAAACAATTTGGAATCGGGTTAACGTAAAGCGTATTCTGTGATATCTGACTAAAGTCATTCAGAACTGAATTATGTTTTTTTTATATACATTTAAAGAATTGGTTTTGCTTAAATGTTTGTTGTATCCCTTTTAAAATATGTTTATTATTATGTATATATTTTATGTATATTATCACTCTTTCATGGTCATGTAATAATCATCATAATAATTGTTATAATATACTCCTTATATACAATATTCCACCATACTGCTGTTTCATGAACACCGGACAGAACTTTGTAGTTTTTTTATTTTTTTTATTAAAATGTCTCATTTGCATTCCCAGCAATAACGATGATGAAGATCTTACACCTGAACAGAAGGCAGAGAGGGAGAAAGAACGAAGGATGGCAAACAATGCTCGGGAACGTCTACGTGTGCGCGATATCAACGAGGCTTTCAAGGAGCTGGGGCGCATGGTCCAACTTCACCTGAAGAGCGATAAGCCTCAGACTAAGCTGCTAATACTCCATCAAGCTGTCGCCGTCATCCTGAGCCTAGAACAACAAGTCAGAGGTAGCCACCAGAACAGCACCTTCACATATCCATCGTGGAAACGGGAGCGAGTAGCTTAGAACATTCTGTCCCTTTCAAGCCTTCTATCATATAGGTCAGGGGTGTCCAACCTGCGGCCCTCCAGCTGCTGCAGGACTACATCTCCCATAATGCTCTTTCAGCTAAGGGGCTGGCTAAGGAGGATGGGAGATGTAGTCATGCAGCAGCTGGAGGGCCGCAGGTTGGACGACCCTGATATAGGTTGTGGAAAGCTCAGGCTTTGAAGGGATGATTAAAGTGTAGTGTACACTCAATATATTATGTGAACATGCTTAATATACTGTAATTGTCCCCTGTCCCTGTAATGCATAAATGACGTGAAGCCAAGTAATAATTTGATTATTATGGATAATATAAAAATAGTTTTGATTCTTTTGACTGTTGGTTTTCATCTCTGTGAAAGTCGTAACCATTTATTTATTTTAAATTGTCTTCTAGAAAGGAATTTGAATCCTAAAGCCGCCTGTCTGAAAAGGCGAGAAGAAGAAAAAGTTTCCTCTGACCCTTCCCCGCTGTCGCTGGCTGGACCCCATGGTGGAATGGGAGATGCATCAAGTCATTTGGGGCAGATGTAAAAGGCAAGCATCTGGATACACGCTATTGAATCCTTCTGGGATAACCCCAAAATCCTAGATCAGGGGCGTCCAACCTACGGCCCTCCAGCTGCTGCAGGACTACATCTCCTGTAATGCTCTTTCAGCTAAGGGGCTGGCTGAGGAGTATGGGAGATGTAGTCCTGCAGGAGCTGGAGGGCCACAGGTTGGACACCCCTGTCCTAGATTATTATTATTGAAATTACTGCACTAAGCATTATGGAACCTTTATGGCCCTCATGTCCCACCGTTCTCCACTTTTTAATTTTTTGATCATTAACTTATTTTTTTCCCTATGTGTTCCTTAATTTTAGTAATTTATAAAATCTATTTCTATTTTTAACTTTTTTTCTTCCTATTTTTCATCCTTAGGTCCACGTTTTTTGCGTTTCTCCATTTAGACAAGAAGTCACTTCCCCAGCAACCGGGTTAATCTTAAAAATTCACACAGACGTCTCTCCTGTGCTCCTTTTTTTTTCCCCTTTTCTTTTTGTAAAATAAGACAAAGTCTGCGTAGTTCCGCATCACAGACGCAAGAGGTTTCAGCATTCCGGACGCAAGCAAAGTGCAAGCAGCGGGAGAAGTCACGGCGGGTCGTTCAGAGACAGAATGGTAATCGCCTCCGCACTGTGGATCGATGCATTTGTGCCTAAACTTCTTTTGGAAAACAAAAAATAAAGTATAATTAGTCGGAAAAAAAAATATTTAAAATTGTAAACTTGCAATAATGAAAAAGTATACTTCTGGGGGGACAAAAAAAACGGCTTTTGTTGGCGTCATATTCCTCTAGCGTTTATACCTACTGGATCGCGGGGAAGCCTTGCTACCCAGATACTTACAAAACCAGCAAGTTACGAAGTCGATGACATTAGCCATTCCTTAGAGTAGGAGGAACAGATGGATCTTACAGACCTATGACAAATATATAAATATATATATAAATATATATATGAGAATTGTAGTGAAATATGGTAAACTCTGTTTCATTTTGTTCGAAAATAGTTTTTGCTCCTGTATAAATAATGAAAAACTTTTTTTAAAAAAAGAGAGACTTTACTGTAAATAGTTTTTTGTTCTTTTTCCTTTTCTTTCTGATGTATTGTTCATGTCTACTCTGTCCCCCATCCCTGGTTCCGTGGCAACCTTTTTTTTTGTGTGTAAACTCTGCGGAGAGGTAATGCAGGATTCTACAATCGAGCCCTGAGTTGCTTTTTGCTCATTAACAGAGTTTTTTTTGGGGGGGGGTTGGTTTTTTTGGCTAGCTTCTTCCGAACGCAGGTCTAAAGTCACAACGTGTAAATATTACAGGCAGCGAATACTTGGCATGTTGAGTTTGCCACGGCGTATTGTTGCTCACGTGAGCCTATTCTGGGATTTTTCATAGGTACAAGGTTAGAACGCTACAAAATGTTACCACTGTGCCTTCCAATGTTTCTATCATCATTAAAAAAAATAAAAATATTTAAAAAAAAAAGACAAAAAAAAACAAAACATACTTAGTGGCTGTGATATAGCTAACTAAATTCTAAGTGTTAACTACATATGTAGCTAAAGTGGTATGCAGCAAGACTTTTTCTGATAAAAGGGGTCAGAATATTTGATAAAAGTAGAGAAATTGCATTTAGCATGAGTGGCTCTGGGCTGCCGCCTCCTTGGTTCATAAGATGCTTAATATCCGATTATAATGCAGCATTCCGGTAAAAATTCGATATCAGAACGCATCATGGTGCACTTTCCACAGGAGGCTGGTAGCGATCGTGATTTTTTGTTGTTTTTTTTTTTTGTGGGGACCAGTATGAATGAAGCTTATTTTTTTTGGGGTGAAAAACTGATATCAAGTTCCATCCCAACCTGACATTTTAATGTGTTCCGTCGGGGGTTAATACTGCCCCAAACGCCAGCCGCAGACACTTGGCACAGGTTTAAATCATATCGCTCATCAGAATAGAGTTTCCACCGCTTAGCCCTGGGAAAAAAAACAAAACAAAAAAAAAAACGCCATAAAAAATGGTCTAAGTGTCCATCTGTTCTCCAATGATATACATTATAGAAAGGACGATTTGCATTTGTTAAACTTATGCATCAAATGTTTCATTATTTTGAAATTGTGTATGTAAAAGTTTATATTTTTACATGTAGACTTAACTTGTTATTAAGTGTTTTAAATACGTTGTTTTCTGTGTTACAAAAAAATTTGTTGTTGGGAAAAAAAAAAAAAACAATTTTGGAAATGGAAAAAGTAACATACGGATAAAAATTGGTCTTGACGGTTTCCAAGACCTTAAAAGAACAAAACCTTTGTTGTGACCTAATAAACAAATACCTACCCATAAACATTTCAATGTGCTACATAACTACGATACAGAAATGTAAATATATTAACTGCTGGAAAGGAAACACACCTTTTTTTTTTTTTTTTTACAATTTATTTTGAATTTTTTTTGTAAATGTGGAGGTGGATTAATGTCGGAGACGAAAATCTTTAATTCTTGTGCAACTAAAACTGTAATAACCACTTTTTGTCAGCATGATTTTACAGACTGATTTAAAAAAAAATCATAAGAAACGTGTTGACAATTGTATTATAAAACTTATTTTCAATTTTACATTTTTTCACCAAATCCGTGTTTGTCTGACAGTTTGGGATGTAAGAATAAATGGCAAATGGGTGATAACAGGACGTCTACTAAAATATAAAACGCTGTCATTCATTTACGGTTTTTTTCTCACGACTGGAATGTGTTATTATTATTATTATTATCATTATTATTATATTTTCACAAATTTGAACTGCCTGGCATTATTTAATAGGCAAAGTACAGCAAGTGCGCGTATATTGAAACATCGACGGGTGCTGACATTTTCTAACTAAATGTGGATGTTTTGGGGGTTTTTTATGAGCCTTGAGATATTGTATTAATGTCTATTCTGTTCTCTTTAGTTATAGGCGATTAAAGTGTTATTACGTCTGTGAACAGTAGAGATGCCAAACAGCGTGAAAAGGCGCGCTATTGTCGCTTTTAACTTTCACTACATTTGCTTAATGATTTAAGAACAAATTCTAGAAATTTAAGTCAACTTTTAATTTTGAACATGATTTTACTTTTTTTTTTTTTTTTTTCTTCAATGCTGCAGAAATTTGTATATTTGGTGTTTTGGGGAAGGGAATTTGAGCCAAGTAAACAGACACGATTGGTCTGGAATATTCCATAGTGTTATCTTAAATAGGAAGTCTTAACGATCCACCTCCACATTCCCGTCATTAATGGATTCACACAAGCATCTGTCCATGCAAGGGAACTCTCCCAATTCTTGGTGCAAGGAACACTAATGTCAATACAACTGTTAATTCAGCCAGTAATGCAACTTGTTTAGATTCAGTCTTCCGACTTCTGTTTTATTTTCATAATATTGTTTTTTTTTTTATATATATATATATATATATATATATATATATTTAAAAATGTTAATATTACTAGACGGGCAGAAGCGCCATGTGGTTGAACGGAAGGTAGAAATCCAAAATGAACAAACACAACCAGAAGGTGGAAACAGTGACCGGAGCAAAGACCCATCACGGTGGCATATTGGGTACCATCGCCTTTTGGCCGTCCTTTTTTTTTTCCTCTTTTTTCGTTTATTCCCCCTTTTTTTTCCTTTATGGACTTGAAATCGATACATCTTTGTGCAGTGCTGGGTTGACCATATTCATTTGAAGTATTATAGACATACGTAATGGTGAAAATATATGAACTGTGGCCTTTTTTTCATTGTTACTTGTGATGCAATTAAATGAAGATAAAGGAAAAAAAAAACAGCAGAGATTTACCATGTATCAGTGCCTGGCTTTTGTTATAAAGCTTCTTTTGTTTAGTGCTCTTTTTGCTATAATAAACTGTAGTATTCCCTATTGCATAAGGTAGAAAAAAAAAGTATATTTGGCTTATTTTCACAAGATCAATCATTTTTTTTACCATGAATATTCCAGGTTAAAAAGGAAAAAAAAAACACACAAATATTGGAATGGTCTTATTCTGAATACTTCTCTTTGTAGATTTTCTGGAACAACCTTAAGTCAAATGTATTTTATTTCAGTATTTATAAGTTGATATTTACCACGTGTTATTAAGATGAATTGTATGTTGAGGGGGTTTTTTTTTCTTCAATATTTTTATTTTTATTTTTTTTGGTCTCCAAGTGGGATATTTTGTTTGTGACTGTACAAAAAGGTTTAAAAAAAAATTAAAAAGGGAAAAAAAAAAAAAGAAAAAAGGCAAACGGGGAAAAAAATGAACAGTTACACTTTGATCTCAATGTGTGGCTGAGTGCCTCGACTTTTTTCATGTTTTTTGGCGTGTTCCTGATGTGTAGAAGTGTCCAAAACAGGTTGTGTGCTGGAGTTCCTTTGAGAAAAAAAAAATGCACAGCTTTGTGTAGCCCATTACCTGTTTCTCATCAGTAGTTATTCAATGCAGCCATGTACATAACCGTTCTGTAGCAATAAATGTGCCATTTTTATAAGCTGTTTTGTACTTGTTTTATTGCTTTTTTTATGCGTTATCTTATAAATGCTCTATTCCTTCCTTTTTTTTTTTTTTTGAATTCCCAACCATAGTACTACAGTAAATAAACGATTTAGAGCTATGACAATAAATGCATGTGTTTAAGGTAAGTCCAGGCCCAAGCCGTAGGTTTATGATAGCACGCTAGTTGAGTTAAAGTGCCGGATTCATGTAACAGTAACCTTGCGCTACAGTGCTGTGAAAAAGTATTTGCCCCTTCCCGATTTCCTCTATTTTTGCTCTCATGTCACATTCAAACGTCTCCGATCGTCCAACTAACTTTACTATAAGACAAAGACTGACAATGCAGCTTTCAAATGACGATTTTATTTATCAAAGGTAATAAGTTAATCAAAACCTAGATCGCCCATGGGAAAAAAGTCATTGCCCCCTAAACCTAATAACTGGTTGTGGCATCCTTGGTGGCAACAACTGCAATCCATTGTTTGCGATAACTGGCAGGGAATCTTCGCTGTGGAGGAATTTTAGCCGACTGTTCTTGGCAGAATCATTTAAATTCAGCCACATTGGATGGTTTTTTAGCATCAACTGCCTTTTTAAGGCTATGCCATAGCATCTCAATCTGAGTTAAGTCAGGACTTTGACCAGTGTTCCCTCTAAGATGTGCGCTTGTGCGCGCGCACATAGCTTTCAGAGGGAGCGCACACGAACAAAAATTGTGCACACAACCAGTAGCGTACCGAAGGGGGGGCGGTCCGCTACCGGTTGTGTGCACAGCACCCCTCCAGAGACGGACAGTAATGTCCGCCGCTACAGGAGCAAGCTTGGTTGGGGAGATCAAGGATCTCCCTCCAACCGGCTTTAAATCAATCAATCTGTTAATACAGACCTCCGATCCTGCTCCCTTGCGATGCGGGAGGCAACTGATGCTGTGCGTCGGGATTTGATGTCAGATCCCGGCGCACAGCACTGAAGCCACGCCCACCATCTTTACTGCACCGGAAGGAGAGGACACAGAAGAGGAGGAAAAGTGACAGAGAAAAGGTAGGAAAACACTCTGTGAGAGTAAATTAGTAAGTGTGTGAGAGTGATGGGTGTTATGTTGTAGTTTAAACTGAATGTTTGTGAATGAGTGTGTGTGTGTGATAGGATGGATGTGTAAGTGTGTGGAGGGGATAGCATGGCATAGAGAGGCTGTAATCATATTCATATCATGCTCAGGTTTCAGTATGTACTGGCTGCCTGGGCATGATAGGAGTGAGATTGCTGGTAGCAATTATATATTTTTTTTGTTCAATTTTGGTGTTAACCACACCTTTATTAAAAGTAAGTAACACACCAAAATTGGACAGAAAAATTCGATAACAATATTAATTTATATATATATATATGATTGCTAACAGCAATCCCACTCCTATCATGCCCAAGCAACCAGTACATGCTAGAACCTGGGCATGATGGGAGTGTGATTGCTGTATAGTATATATATATATTGTTATTGATTTTTTTGTCTAATTTTGGTTTTACTTTTAATAAAAGTGTTTTTTTTATTTTTGTTTTTAAAGGTGTGGGGGGGTCATTTTCAGTTTCAGTCAAATGAATGCTAAATTTTCAGGTCCAGAATTTTCATTTCGGTGCATCCCTATATAGATATATATAGTATATATATATATATATATATATATATATATAAATATGATACTAGGCCAGACACTAGAGTGGTAGGCCTACACCACATCAATGTTTGGCTTAGTATATAGTGATTGGGGTTATGCTGCATTATTGTCAATGTCTGGCTCAATGTATAGTGATAGGTGTTATGCTGTACCACCGTCAGTGCGTGCCTCAGTATATAGTGATAGATGTTCTGCTGTACCACTGTCACTTTTTGCCTCAGTATATAATGATAGCAGTTATGCTGTAACACCGTCAATGTCTGCCTCAGTATATAGTGATAGGTGTTATGTTGTACCACCGTCAATGTCTGCCTCAGTATATAGTGATAGGTGTTATGTTGTACCACCTTCAATGTCTGTCTTAGTAAATAATGATAACAGTTATGCTGTACCCCTGTCAATGTTTGCCTAACGATAGAAGCTATGCAGTTTTAAAGTGTGTGTGGGGGTCCCACGTACAGGATCCGCCCCAGGTGCCAAATACTCTAGGTACGCCCCTGCGCACAACAGTTTTTCCCAATTTTTTTTTTTATCCTTTATGCAGCCTGGAGCCTCCGCTCGTGATCCGCTCATAATTTACTTATGCAGTGAGAATTTCACCTTTAAAAAAACATTACAGTAAGTAATACTGTTGTGTAACTAATACTACATTATCACACTATAATGTAGTGTTATTAACCATGAGCGAGCTGTTCCAAAAATATACAATAACAATTTAAATTTAATGTTTGCAGAAGCATATTGTGCGCACAAAATTTTGGCTCTGGGAAAATTTTTGCACAAGAGAAATTTTCTGCGCACACCACCTAAGAAAAATTAGAGGGAACATTGACTTTGACTCAACCACTCGAAAACCTTCATTTTGTTTCTTTTGGACTTGCTTGTGTGGTTCTGATCATTGTCCTGCTGCATAACCCAACTGCACTGGAGCTGTCACTGTCCCGGCTCCGGACGCAGCCGGGAGTGTCTCCGTCCCGGCTCCGGACGCAGCCGGGAGTGTCTCCGTCCCGGCTCCGGACGCCGCCGGGAGGAGGTCTGGCCGCGGGTCCCGTACGCCGGCCGTTCGGGACGGCGGTCGGTCCTCCGCCCGCGGCACTAGTAGCGGGCGAAGGGTTGTCCGCGGGTCCCGGGAAAACATCCTCCCGGACAGCGGACGACCCTCCGCCCGAGGTAGTAGGACACGGGGAGGCTTCGGCCCCGGGAACAGTAGTTCCCGGAGCCAGTATACTTACCCGTCCTCCGGTCGTCGGTCCGCCTCCCGGGCACGCTGCACGTTGCGGGAGGATTGATGGACGGCTGGGGGGCGTGGTTTTGGTCCTGTGTATCAGACCCCTGGCTCGTCCGACTACCCGCTCCGTGTATCAGACCCCTGGCTCGTCCGACTATCCTGCTTTGTGCTCCTGTCTCGTGCTGTGCCTTGCCGCGGCTGCTGCCGCTCAGAGTCTATCTCCAGCTGGTGGGAGGTTGTCCACTGTTGGGATCATCTAAGTCCTGGACTGCTGCTGCCGGGAATTCCCCTCTCAGTAGCGGTAGTTTGGGCGGAAGAACTTCTGCGGGGACGACCTTCCTTAATAGTCCAGCGAAACAGTGACATTACAACAGGGTCATGGATCCATCTGAGCTTGGCAAGGTACTCTCCACCCACGGACAACGGCTGGATTCCCATGAAGTCCGTTTCTCCAGCATACAGGACACTTTAGACCAAATGGCCCGGGCTATTCAAGTTTTGGTGGCCAGATCTGATCCTGGCTCTGGGGGTTCTCCGTCTGCTTCCTCCACTTCCTCTCCAGTCGCGACTTCTCCTCCTGCTGCGAACACCGGGACTTCCTCCGTTCCCTCGTCTGTGAAACTCCCTGCTCCCGCTCGCTACCATGGGGAACCGGAGGCCTGCCGGGGCTTCCTTAACCAGTGCTCCATTCAATTCGAACTAACTCCTCACTTGTTTCCTTCGGAAAGAGCCAAGGTGGGATACCTGATTTCCTTGTTGTCTGGCAAGGCACTAGCCTGGGCTTCTCCCTTGTGGGAGAGGGACTCTCCTCTTGTGTATAACTGCTCTGCCTTCATTTCGGCCTTCCGGAAGACTTTCGACACCCCAGGCAAAGCTGCTTCTGCGTCCTTGTCTCTGCTTCATACCACCCAGGGCTCCCGTTCGGTCACTGAATATGCTATTGAATTTAAGACTCTTGCAGCTGAGGTTAATTGGTCCGACGAAGCTCTCATCGCGGCCTTCTACGATGGCTTATCGGAACGGCTTAAAGACGAACTTTCCACCCGGGATCATCCTGCTGAATTGGATGATTTCGTCGCCTTGACACTCAAGCTGGACAATCGGATCCGAGAACGTTTGTCGCAAAAAGCCATGAAACGTGAACTCAGTTTTTCTCATCAAGCACGCTCCATCTCTCCCACGAATCCTTCTATGTCTTCTGAATCCTCCAAAGAACCCATGCAGTTGGGAGCCACCAGACTATCCACCATGGAAAGATCTCGCCGTAGATCTGAGGGACTTTGTTTCTACTGTGGCCTCAAGGGCCATTTTGTTCGCACTTGTCCCAGTAAACCGGGAAACGCTCGCACCCGGACCAAGTAAAGGAGCCTTGCCCGGGTGAGCTTAGTACCGCTCCTACGTTTTGTAACAATTTACTTGTTCCTGCTTCGCTGGAATGGGATGGAAGAAAGGTTTCAGTCTCCGCCATGATTGACTCTGGGGCTGCTGGTTCATTCATTGATAAATCCTTTGCCCTCCTCCAGAAGATTCCTCTCGTCGAAGTACACCCTCCTATCGCCGTCTCGGCCATTGACGGACGACCCCTTCAACCCTCCTTCATCACACACCAGACGTCGCCGTTGCTTTTCTCCGTGGGCCTGTTCCATCGTGAAACCATATCCTTCCATATCATTTCGTCCCCCTCCTGCCCTATGGTTCTAGGACTTCCTTGGCTCCGCGTCCATAACCCGACCATCAAGTGGTCCACTGGGGATATCCTAGGTTGGGGTTCGGACTGTTCCCAGCGATGTCTTTCCACCACCACCCCCATTCGTTCTGTTTCTGCCTTGCCTATACCCTTGGTGTATTCTGAATTCAAGGACGTGTTCGATAAAAAGCAAGCGGAGGTTTTACCTCCCCACAGACCTTACGATTGTCCTATCGAACTTTTGCCCGGGACACTTCCACCGCGAGGTCGTATTTATCCTTTGTCATTACCCGAGTCTCAAGCGCTTGAAGAGTATATTAAAGATAATTTAGACAGAGGATTCATCAGAAAATCTACCTCTCCTGCCGGTGCCGGATTTTTCTTTGTGGAGAAAAAGGATGGGGGCTTAAGACCTTGTATCGACTACCGGGGCTTGAATCGTATCACGGTCAAGAACAAGTACCCGTTGCCCCTTATTCCGGAATTGTTTGACCGATTGCGGGGTTCCACTGTTTTCACGAAACTGGATCTCAGGGGAGCGTACAATTTAGTTCGGATACGTAAAGGCGATGAATGGAAGACGGCCTTTAACACACGTATGGGCCACTATGAATATACGGTCATGCCCTTTGGACTATGCAATGCTCCCGCTGTGTTCCAGGAGTTTGTTAATGACATATTCCGCGATATCTCCCTTCAGTTTGTTATCGTCTATTTAGATGATATCCTTATTCATTCCTCTGATATACAGTCTCATCGCCTTCACGTACGTATCGTCCTGCAGCGCCTGCGCCAGCATCGTCTCTACGCCAAACTCGAGAAGTGCCTGTTCGAAGTTCCCCGAGTCTCCTTCCTGGGTTTCATCATTTCCGCATCGGGCTTTGAAATGGATCCTACTAAACTCGCGGCGATTTCAGATTGGCCTCAACCTCAGGCTTTACGGCCCCTCCAACGATTTTTAGGTTTCGCAAACTATTACAGAAAATTCATTCAGAACTTTTCCAAGATTGTAGTCCCTCTAACCAACATGACCAAGAAAGGTGCTGACTGCAAGAATTGGTCTAGGGAAGCTGTCCTGGCCTTTATCCACCTTAAGAAGGCCTTTGCTTCGGCCCCGATTTTGCGTCATCCGGATGCCTCCAAACCGTTTATTGTGGAGGTTGATGCCTCCGAAGTTGGAGTTGGAGCAGTCCTTTCTCAGAGGAAGGACTTCAATGACAGGCTTCATCCGTGCGCCTTTTTCTCAAAAAAATTTTCTCCTGCTGAGATGAATTATGATGTAGGTAACCGTGAACTTTTAGGTATTGTTATGGCTCTTCAGGAGTGGAGACACCTTCTGGAAGGGGCAAGGAACCCTATCACAATTTTGACCGACCACAAGAACCTAGAATACCTTAGTCACGCTAAAAGACTGAACCCTAGACAGGCCAGGTGGTCATTATTCCTTTCCAGATTTTTGTTTATCATTTCATACCGGCCTGGATCAAGGAATGTCAAAGCGGATGCGTTATCCAGGCAGTTTGTCTCCGACCAAGACTCCAAGTCTGAACCTGAACCTATTATCCCTCCTTCTCAGATTATTGCCTCTGTCTCCACTCATCTATTTTCTACTTTGGTCTCTTGTATTCTCTCAGCTCAATCTAAAGCTCCTGTCCACAGTAAATGGCCCATGGACACCCTGTTTGTGCCGGAGCGGGAGAGGGAACGCGTTATGTCCTGGGGTCATGCGTCCTTAACCTCGGGTCACCCTAATGCCCAGCGAACCTTTCGGTTCATTCGTAGACAGTTCTGGTGGCCTACTATGCATATTGACTGCTTTGATTTTGTCGCCGCATGTACTAGGTGTGCTACTGCTAAAAACTCTCATGTCAAACCCTCGGGGTTACTTCAACCCTTGCCCGTACCCTCCCGCCCGTGGTCACATTTAGCCATGGATTTTGTTGTGGATCTTCCCCCTTCCCAGGGCTTCACCGTCGTTTGGGTAGTAGTCGACCGATTTTCTAAAATGGCTCATTTTGTTCCCCTCCCCAAATTACCCTCGGCCCCGGAGTTAGTTCCTGTATTTATCAACCATGTCGTTCGTCTGCACGGTCTCCCGCTCCAGGTTGTGTCTGATCGGGGGGTGCAATTCACAGCTCTGTTTTGGAGGACCTTCTGTGCCTCTCTGGGTGTTTCCCTAGCCTTTTCTTCTGCCTACCACCCCCAAACTAACGGTATCACGGAAAGAACCAACCAGTCGCTTGAGCAATTTTTACGTCTTTTTCTTAATGAACACCAGGATGATTGGGCTTTACTTCTACCTTGGGCTGAATTCGCTAGGAATAATACTGTTCACGAGTCCTCCAAGATTAGTCCTTTCTTTTGTAACTATGGTTTTCACCCTTCTTCTTTGCCTTCTTCTTTCGCTCCTTCTCAAGTTCCGGCAGTAGACCTATATGTAAAACAATTACCGTTAGTTTGGGACGAAGTGCGCCGTTCTCTGGTTAATGCTGCTCACAAGTATAAGCGTTATGCGGATCGGCGTCGCCGTTTGGGTCCCTCCTTCATGAATGGGGATAGGGTATGGCTCTCCACTAAGAACCTTAGACTTAAAGTTCCGTCTATGAAATTCGCCCCCCATTATATCGGCCCGTTTCGAATTCGTCGTAAGGTCAACCCGGTCGCTTATGAATTAATTCTTCCCCCCTCCCTTAGGATACCCAGGGTTTTTCATGTTTCTCTGCTCAAACCCCTCACCTGTAACCGCTTTACCCGATTGACTCACCGTCCTCGTCCTGTTGTCATTGATTCCCAGGTGGAATATGAGGTGCAGTCTATTTTAGATTCAAGAAAAATTAGGAACTCCGTCTCCTACCTGGTCCACTGGAAGGGGTATGGTCCTGAAGAGAGATCTTGGGTTCCTGCTCGGGACCTACACGCTCCTGCTTTGCTCCGGTCTTTTCATAGGAAATTTCCGCATAAACCTAGTATGTGTCGGCCTATGGCCGGCCCTCAAAGGGGGGGTAATGTCACTGTCCCGGCTCCGGACGCAGCCGGGAGTGTCTCCGTCCCGGCTCCGGACGCAGCCGGGAGTGTCTCCGTCCCGGCTCCGGACGCCGCCGGGAGGAGGTCTGGCCGCGGGTCCCGTACGCCGGCCGTTCGGGACGGCGGTCGGTCCTCCGCCCGCGGCACTAGTAGCGGGCGAAGGGTTGTCCGCGGGTCCCGGGAAAACATCCTCCCGGACAGCGGACGACCCTCCGCCCGAGGTAGTAGGACACGGGGAGGCTTCGGCCCCGGGAACAGTAGTTCCCGGAGCCAGTATACTTACCCGTCCTCCGGTCGTCGGTCCGCCTCCCGGGCACGCTGCACGTTGCGGGAGGATTGATGGATGGCTGGGGGGCGTGGTTTTGGTCCTGGTCTGGGAGGGGCTTGTGGAATGGCGCCAGTTTTAAAAGCCGGCTGTGCCTTTCACAAGCACCCTGTTGTGGTCTTCAGTTCGTGTATCTAGCTCGTGCATCTTGTTTCCTGTTTTTGACCTTCGGCTTGCCTGACTCTCCCTTGCTCCACGATTCGGTACCTTTGCTTGTTATCTCTGGTTTTGACCCCTGGCTCGTCCGACTACCTGCTCCGTGTATCAGACCCCTGGCTCGTCCGACTACCCGCTCCGTGTATCAGACCCCTGGCTCGTCCGACTACCCGCTCCGTGTATCAGACCCCTGGCTCGTCCGACTATCCTGCTTTGTGCTCCTGTATATAAACGTACGTATCGTCCTGCAGCGCCTGCGCCAGCATCGTCTCTACGCCAAACTCGAGAAGTGCCTGTTCGAAGTTCCCCGAGTCTCCTTCCTGGGTTTCATCATTTCCGCATCGGGCTTTGAAATGGATCCTACTAAACTCGCGGCGATTTCAGATTGGCCTCAACCTCAGGCTTTACGGCCCCTCCAACGATTTTTAGGTTTCGCAAACTATTACAGAAAATTCATTCAGAACTTTTCCAAGATTGTAGTCCCTCTAACCAACATGACCAAGAAAGGTGCTGACTGCAAGAATTGGTCTAGGGAAGCTGTCCTGGCCTTTATCCACCTTAAGAAGGCCTTTGCTTCGGCCCCGATTTTGCGTCATCCGGATGCCTCCAAACCGTTTATTGTGGAGGTTGATGCCTCCGAAGTTGGAGTTGGAGCAGTCCTTTCTCAGAGGAAGGACTTCAATGACAGGCTTCATCCGTGCGCCTTTTTCTCAAAAAAATTTTCTCCTGCTGAGATGAATTATGATGTAGGTAACCGTGAACTTTTAGGTATTGTTATGGCTCTTCAGGAGTGGAGACACCTTCTGGAAGGGGCAAGGAACCCTATCACAATTTTGACCGACCACAAGAACCTAGAATACCTTAGTCACGCTAAAAGACTGAACCCTAGACAGGCCAGGTGGTCATTATTCCTTTCCAGATTTTTGTTTATCATTTCATACCGGCCTGGATCAAGGAATGTCAAAGCGGATGCGTTATCCAGGCAGTTTGTCTCCGACCAAGACTCCAAGTCTGAACCTGAACCTATTATCCCTCCTTCTCAGATTATTGCCTCTGTCTCCACTCATCTATTTTCTACTTTGGTCTCTTGTATTCTCTCAGCTCAATCTAAAGCTCCTGTCCACAGTAAATGGCCCATGGACACCCTGTTTGTGCCGGAGCGGGAGAGGGAACGCGTTATGTCCTGGGGTCATGCGTCCTTAACCTCGGGTCACCCTAATGCCCAGCGAACCTTTCGGTTCATTCGTAGACAGTTCTGGTGGCCTACTATGCATATTGACTGCTTTGATTTTGTCGCCGCATGTACTAGGTGTGCTACTGCTAAAAACTCTCATGTCAAACCCTCGGGGTTACTTCAACCCTTGCCCGTACCCTCCCGCCCGTGGTCACATTTAGCCATGGATTTTGTTGTGGATCTTCCCCCTTCCCAGGGCTTCACCGTCGTTTGGGTAGTAGTCGACCGATTTTCTAAAATGGCTCATTTTGTTCCCCTCCCCAAATTACCCTCGGCCCCGGAGTTAGTTCCTGTATTTATCAACCATGTCGTTCGTCTGCACGGTCTCCCGCTCCAGGTTGTGTCTGATCGGGGGGTGCAATTCACAGCTCTGTTTTGGAGGACCTTCTGTGCCTCTCTGGGTGTTTCCCTAGCCTTTTCTTCTGCCTACCACCCCCAAACTAACGGTATCACGGAAAGAACCAACCAGTCGCTTGAGCAATTTTTACGTCTTTTTATTAATGAACACCAGGATGATTGGGCTTTACTTCTACCTTGGGCTGAATTCGCTAGGAATAATACTGTTCACGAGTCCTCCAAGATTAGTCCTTTCTTTTGTAACTATGGTTTTCACCCTTCTTCTTTGCCTTCTTCTTTCGCTCCTTCTCAAGTTCCGGCAGTAGACCTATATGTAAAACAATTACCGTTAGTTTGGGACGAAGTGCGCCGTTCTCTGGTTAATGCTGCTCACAAGTATAAGCGTTATGCGGATCGGCGTCGCCGTTTGGGTCCCTCCTTCATGAATGGGGATAGGGTATGGCTCTCCACTAAGAACCTTAGACTTAAAGTTCCGTCTATGAAATTCGCCCCCCGTTATATCGGCCCGTTTCGAATTCGTCGTAAGGTCAACCCGGTCGCTTATGAATTAATTCTTCCCCTCTCCCTTAGGATACCCAGGGTTTTTCATGTTTCTCTGCTCAAACCCCTCACCTGTAACCGCTTTACCCGATTGACTCGCCGTCCTCGTCCTGTTGTCATTGATTCCCAGGTGGAATATGAGGTGCAGTCTATTTTAGATTCAAGAAAAATTAGGAACTCCGTCTCCTACCTGGTCCACTGGAAGGGGTATGGTCCTGAAGAGAGATCTTGGGTTCCTGCTCGGGACCTACACGCTCCTGCTTTGCTCCGGTCTTTTCATAGGAAATTTCCGCATAAACCTAGTATGTGTCGGCCTATGGCCGGCCCTCAAAGGGGGGGTAATGTCACTGTCCCGGCTCCGGACGCAGCCGGGAGTGTCTCCGTCCCGGCTCCGGACGCAGCCGGGAGTGTCTCCGTCCCGGCTCCGGACGCCGCCGGGAGGAGGTCTGGCCGCGGGTCCCGTACGCCGGCCGTTCGGGACGGCGGTCGGTCCTCCGCCCGCGGCACTAGTAGCGGGCGAAGGGTTGTCCGCGGGTCCCGGGAAAACATCCTCCCGGACAGCGGACGACCCTCCGCCCGAGGTAGTAGGACACGGGGAGGCTTCGGCCCCGGGAACAGTAGTTCCCGGAGCCAGTATACTTACCCGTCCTCCGGTCGTCGGTCCGCCTCCCGGGCACGCTGCACGTTGCGGGAGGATTGATGGATGGCTGGGGGGCGTGGTTTTGGTCCTGGTCTGGGAGGGGCTTGTGGAATGGCGCCAGTTTTAAAAGCCGGCTGTGCCTTTCACAAGCACCCTGTTGTGGTCTTCAGTTCGTGTATCTAGCTCGTGCATCTTGTTTCCTGTTTTTGACCTTCGGCTTGCCTGACTCTCCCTTGCTCCACGATTCGGTACCTTTGCTTGTTATCTCTGGTTTTGACCCCTGGCTCGTCCGACTACCTGCTCCGTGTATCAGACCCCTGGCTCGTCCGACTACCCGCTCCGTGTATCAGACCCCTGGCTCGTCCGACTACCCGCTCCGTGTATCAGACCCCTGGCTCGTCCGACTATCCTGCTTTGTGCTCCTGTATATAAACGTACGTATCGTCCTGCAGCGCCTGCGCCAGCATCGTCTCTACGCCAAACTCGAGAAGTGCCTGTTCGAAGTTCCCCGAGTCTCCTTCCTGGGTTTCATCATTTCCGCATCGGGCTTTGAAATGGATCCTACTAAACTCGCGGCGATTTCAGATTGGCCTCAACCTCAGGCTTTACGGCCCCTCCAACGATTTTTAGGTTTCGCAAACTATTACAGAAAATTCATTCAGAACTTTTCCAAGATTGTAGTCCCTCTAACCAACATGACCAAGAAAGGTGCTGACTGCAAGAATTGGTCTAGGGAAGCTGTCCTGGCCTTTATCCACCTTAAGAAGGCCTTTGCTTCGGCCCCGATTTTGCGTCATCCGGATGCCTCCAAACCGTTTATTGTGGAGGTTGATGCCTCCGAAGTTGGAGTTGGAGCAGTCCTTTCTCAGAGGAAGGACTTCAATGACAGGCTTCATCCGTGCGCCTTTTTCTCAAAAAAATTTTCTCCTGCTGAGATGAATTATGATGTAGGTAACCGTGAACTTTTAGGTATTGTTATGGCTCTTCAGGAGTGGAGACACCTTCTGGAAGGGGCAAGGAACCCTATCACAATTTTGACCGACCACAAGAACCTAGAATACCTTAGTCACGCTAAAAGACTGAACCCTAGACAGGCCAGGTGGTCATTATTCCTTTCCAGATTTTTGTTTATCATTTCATACCGGCCTGGATCAAGGAATGTCAAAGCGGATGCGTTATCCAGGCAGTTTGTCTCCGACCAAGACTCCAAGTCTGAACCTGAACCTATTATCCCTCCTTCTCAGATTATTGCCTCTGTCTCCACTCATCTATTTTCTACTTTGGTCTCTTGTATTCTCTCAGCTCAATCTAAAGCTCCTGTCCACAGTAAATGGCCCATGGACACCCTGTTTGTGCCGGAGCGGGAGAGGGAACGCGTTATGTCCTGGGGTCATGCGTCCTTAACCTCGGGTCACCCTAATGCCCAGCGAACCTTTCGGTTCATTCGTAGACAGTTCTGGTGGCCTACTATGCATATTGACTGCTTTGATTTTGTCGCCGCATGTACTAGGTGTGCTACTGCTAAAAACTCTCATGTCAAACCCTCGGGGTTACTTCAACCCTTGCCCGTACCCTCCCGCCCGTGGTCACATTTAGCCATGGATTTTGTTGTGGATCTTCCCCCTTCCCAGGGCTTCACCGTCGTTTGGGTAGTAGTCGACCGATTTTCTAAAATGGCTCATTTTGTTCCCCTCCCCAAATTACCCTCGGCCCCGGAGTTAGTTCCTGTATTTATCAACCATGTCGTTCGTCTGCACGGTCTCCCGCTCCAGGTTGTGTCTGATCGGGGGGTGCAATTCACAGCTCTGTTTTGGAGGACCTTCTGTGCCTCTCTGGGTGTTTCCCTAGCCTTTTCTTCTGCCTACCACCCCCAAACTAACGGTATCACGGAAAGAACCAACCAGTCGCTTGAGCAATTTTTACGTCTTTTTATTAATGAACACCAGGATGATTGGGCTTTACTTCTACCTTGGGCTGAATTCGCTAGGAATAATACTGTTCACGAGTCCTCCAAGATTAGTCCTTTCTTTTGTAACTATGGTTTTCACCCTTCTTCTTTGCCTTCTTCTTTCGCTCCTTCTCAAGTTCCGGCAGTAGACCTATATGTAAAACAATTACCGTTAGTTTGGGACGAAGTGCGCCGTTCTCTGGTTAATGCTGCTCACAAGTATAAGCGTTATGCGGATCGGCGTCGCCGTTTGGGTCCCTCCTTCATGAATGGGGATAGGGTATGGCTCTCCACTAAGAACCTTAGACTTAAAGTTCCGTCTATGAAATTCGCCCCCCGTTATATCGGCCCGTTTCGAATTCGTCGTAAGGTCAACCCGGTCGCTTATGAATTAATTCTTCCCCCCTCCCTTAGGATACCCAGGGTTTTTCATGTTTCTCTGCTCAAACCCCTCACCTGTAACCGCTTTACCCGATTGACTCGCCGTCCTCGTCCTGTTGTCATTGATTCCCAGGTGGAATATGAGGTGCAGTCTATTTTAGATTCAAGAAAAATTAGGAACTCCGTCTCCTACCTGGTCCACTGGAAGGGGTATGGTCCTGAAGAGAGATCTTGGGTTCCTGCTCGGGACCTACACGCTCCTGCTTTGCTCCGGTCTTTTCATAGGAAATTTCCGCATAAACCTAGTATGTGTCGGCCTATGGCCGGCCCTCAAAGGGGGGGTAATGTCACTGTCCCGGCTCCGGACGCAGCCGGGAGTGTCTCCGTCCCGGCTCCGGACGCAGCCGGGAGTGTCTCCGTCCCGGCTCCGGACGCCGCCGGGAGGAGGTCTGGCCGCGGGTCCCGTACGCCGGCCGTTCGGGACGGCGGTCGGTCCTCCGCCCGCGGCACTAGTAGCGGGCGAAGGGTTGTCCGCGGGTCCCGGGAAAACATCCTCCCGGACAGCGGACGACCCTCCGCCCGAGGTAGTAGGACACGGGGAGGCTTCGGCCCCGGGAACAGTAGTTCCCGGAGCCAGTATACTTACCCGTCCTCCGGTCGTCGGTCCGCCTCCCGGGCACGCTGCACGTTGCGGGAGGATTGATGGACGGCTGGGGGGCGTGGTTTTGGTCCTGGTCTGGGAGGGGCTTGTGGAATGGCGCCAGTTTTAAAAGCCGGCTGTGCCTTTCACAAGCACCCTGTTGTGGTCTTCAGTTCGTGTATCTAGCTCGTGCATCTTGTTTCCTGTTTTTGACCTTCGGCTTGCCTGACTCTCCCTTGCTCCACGATTCGGTACCTTTGCTTGTTATCTCTGGTTTTGACCCCTGGCTCGTCCGACTACCTGCTCCGTGTATCAGACCCCTGGCTCGTCCGACTACCCGCTCCGTGTATCAGACCCCTGGCTCGTCCGACTACCCGCTCCGTGTATCAGACCCCTGGCTCGTCCGACTATCCTGCTTTGTGCTCCTGTCTCGTGCTGTGCCTTGCCGCGGCTGCTGCCGCTCAGAGTCTATCTCCAGCTGGTGGGAGGTTGTCCACTGTTGGGATCATCTAAGTTCTGGACTGCTGCTGCCGGGAATTCCCCTCTCAGTAGCGGTAGTTTGGGCGGAAGAACTTCTGCGGGGACGACCTTCCTTAATAGTCCAGCGAAACAGTGACAGGAGCTTTAGGTTAGAAACTGATAGCCGAACATCCTCCTTTACGGTTTTATGGTGGAGAGGAGAAATTCTGGTTCCATCAATTATGGCAAGGCGCCCAGGTGCTGAAGCAGTGGTTTTCACCTTGTAACTCTCCCATGGATGCCATTTTTGCGCGGTCTCTTTCTTATTGTGTAATCCTGAACATTGACCTTAACTGAGGCAAGTGAGGCCTTCTTTATATGTTAGTCTGGGCTCTTTTGTGACCTCATTGATGAGCCGTTGGAGGAATTTTGGTCGGCCGGTCGCTCCTGGGACTGTTCACCATTGTTTCATGTTTTCTCCATTTGTAGATAATGGCTCTCAACGTGAGTCACTGGAGCCCCAGAGCCTTATAAATGGCTTTGTAACCAGGCTGATAGATATCACTGGCTTTGTTTCTCGACTGTTCTTGAATTTCTTTAGACAGCAGCATCATAAACGCAGTTATCAATGAAATTGTGTTAATTGGCTGATTCAGTAATTAAGAGGGCAATTACTTTTTCACATAGGGATGTCAGATTTTTTTCCCCCTTCTATACACGGAATCATCCTTTAAAAATCGCACTTTGTGTTTACTCTGGTTACATTTGTCTAATATTAAAATGAGTTTGATGATCTGAAACTTTTAAGTGTTACAAATTTAACAAAAATGGGCAAATACTTCTTTTTCACAGCATTGTATACTTAAGGTATTGGTATCCAGTAATTGGAATGAGAAGAGAAAATGTCTATGTATTTTGTACTTTAATACATAAGAAGTTAGAACAATTAGACACATGAGAATAAAACCACCTATGATACACAAATCTCTGGAAATCCAATAAATCCTTAATGCATTTTTTGTTGCTGAGATCTAGTGATTTAACCCATTTTTACTGGGAATCCAGTATTATCTGATCAATTTTCTGTCCTACTATTCACCCACCAATACAACGGCTGCCTGAGCCAATCAGCTACAAGCAGCAACTTAACATAGAAGAGAGATACCTTTATCGAGAGTAATAATAATCCTATAGTATGCAACTATAGGAGATCACAGATCTTAGACCAGGTTGTAAGTCAGCGACCGGCTGGGGTTAATAGAGAGAAGAAAGTGGACCAGTAGAGAAAGTCATGGCAGGTATTCCTATATTTCGTCTTGATTAATATTTATTATATGGAAAGAGAGTTTGGCACAGTAAGAGGAAATTTCCAGATCTAAGCCCAGATGCATTATGCAGCATTTATAAAGACTAAAAAAAATTGATAACTTTAAGAAACTGAAAATTTCACTACAAAGCATGTATTAACGGCAAAATAGAACTGCTGCAAAAGGGATGCTATCAAGCGGACGATTTGCTCAGATGTGGCTTCGATATTGATAAGTGTAAAATAATGTTAACTTTGAATGTAAAAATTAAAAGAAAAAAGATGATACTGTACATTCAGCAATTAATTTGGTGAAACGATTTGGGAGTAATATTAATGGGGACTTAAAGTTGGGCAGATAATGTTACAATGTATCCAGGAAAGCAAGCACGGTGTTGGGGTTTATAGCTGGATGATTCGCAAAAAGATTTCTTAACAGATCTCTGGTCAGACCTCACCAAGAGTGTTGTGTACAGTTCTAGAGACCTCATCTGCAGAAACAGAAGAGGACAACTAAAACGGTGAATGTTTTGCACGATAAAAATTGTCAGTAAAGACCTAAGAATCTCATCACGTAGAGCTTGAAGGAGGGGAGAGAGATGTGATAGAAACAGTTATATACATTCTGGCATTCATCAAAGTGTGTATAGATTCGTATTTCTTAGGAGCAGGAATGTTGGGATAAGAGGTCATAGACTGAAACTAGATGGTTGGAGTCTAAGATATAAGGATGTTTTAATTCACTGAGAGGGTGGCAGGTGTATAAACAGCGAGGAGATTTAAATATAAATATATTGAATATTAGGCAAGACCATGGACCAAATAAAAATACTAAATGGACCAAATGGCTCCTATCTGGTATTAGATTCGATACGTCTTTGTTTTCAACCAAATTACCCCCTTATATTTCCACTCGAGTATACCCCGTTTCATCTGGACGCCAGGGACTACAGGTAAAAAAAAAGTAGAAAGTGCTAGAAAGGTTTAAAAACCTTAAAGCGAGACCTCTACCACCAAGCTTCCCGTATATCTCAAGAATGGGACAATTCAACAGACTATAACTTTTTACATAAATATTTTAAATGTGGAGGTTTAATTAAACCACAGCCATGACCTCCATGGGTTCTACATTCCAAACAAACAGAGTATATAACAGCTAACTGTATACGTGAATAGTATTATTTGTGAAACATACAGTAACCCCTTGTAGTGGTTGGTAAAGCCAGACTGCCCGGTGAGATGTGCCAGGTAACGAGAAGTGACAGGTGAGACCAAGGGTACTGGCTTTTACTGCAGCACATAAATAAAGCATTAAATAGTCTAGAAAGTTCAGATACAAAATAACAAAAATGCCTCTTGTTTGTTTTTTTTATGTTCGGCCCCTTTCTGTGGCGAGGAGATATTATCCAGAACGTTACGGAAATAGCTCTTGCAGTTAATGTACGATCTCTCAGTTTCAGAAACCTACAATCTGTTGGGTGAGTGGGGTGGCAAGCAGGACCGGACAAGGACCTCTTCTCAAGGCTTTTTTTTTAGTAAATAAGCTATATTGATGATCAGGCTCCCCAATGTGTGGGTTCGGGAAGTCGGAGATCTCACTTGTAACCATCCTATTTACTCTGTAGAGGTCAACAGGAGAGAAAGAGACCACTTTCAAGGTTGATCTTTAGGGCGTTTGGCCTCGGTCAACAGAAAGCACCATAAATACACTGTTGTAGACCGAGACTGGACTAGGGATATCATGGCGGCCCTGGCACTTTAAGGCCAATGGCTGCGTTCTGTTTTTATGCTCAAGTAGCATGCAGACAGGCAAGGCCATACCCTTGCACCCTTCCTGGTGAATACAAAGCATTTGCGGCCCACCTGGCAGGTGATCAGTCTGGGCTTGTTATAGACTACAAAACATCTTGGCACTTAGGGTGCCATCACTAATGAATGCCCAATCTCTTCCCAGATGCAATAAATATATTTCATATTATTTAAAATTATTTGTCTTAATTTAGATATTTTGCCAGGAACACTTAATTGTCACGTGATCCGAAAGCAGGCGCAGAATGGTTGCCATAGAAACTGAAAAAGCATCTTATATTTTGTAGGTTTTTCTTATGTGATTAAATCTCCCGAGGAAAGAATGAAATGACAAATCTGCGTTAAGGTTAAAAAATATATATATTAAAAAAAAACTCCCCTTAGATCTTAACGTGAAGCCAAGACAGATGCCACTTCCACCGACAAACACAAAACATTAAACATATTAATGAGCCGGGTTCAGCGCGAGGTTCTTCTGGGCATAGAAACCACAATATAAAGGCCGGGGAGAATTTCATTATGGGAGAATTTCTAATCAAAGTGCATTAATTTGCTTTTACACATCGAGCCACGAAAGTTCCACCTGTTTAAAGACGAGACCATGGCGACAACTTGAACAATGTTCTCGCACATTAATGTGCGTTGATCAAATTAAATTCTACAGCTGAGATTTATTTGCGACTTTGGAAAAAAAAAAGCAAGAAAATAACACAATTAATTTGAAGCGAAATTAACTGATTTAAGCTCTTTGTGTTCGCCAGACCCACCTCATTCATCCCAGATGTATAAAACCTACTCAGTTTGCCCTTCTTGATCTGCCGTCCTCTACCCTGTCCTTGAATCTGGGTCTAAATACCCTTATTTGCTCTGGTGGATCACTTCTTTTTTTCTAATACGGGGTAGGGGATTCAGTCCTGTGACTGGACTTGTCCGTCTACCATCATTTTAATAAAAAAAAATATGTTTTCCATGAATTAGAGGTTTGGCTGGTAGCGTAAACTTCTCGGGAACCTGTTCCAGGTTTTAAATCTGAAAATACCTGAAACGAGCCCAGTAAAATACCTGATTTTCTCAGCGATATTTATCAATGAATAATAATAAAGGATAAGATAGAGAGAGAATGCAAAAACCTCCAGTTTTGTTTTGTCCACAAATTGGAGGTTTGGCTGATACCGTATTTAACAGACACATCTAATTTTATCCCAAATATATATTTTTTTGTGTTGACCAAAAACTAGAGGTTTTGTCTGCTGCAGTCAGTAAATAAGTATATAACTGAAATATTATAGTGGCCACTACAGCTTCTCCAATCCATCTCACAACAGAACGATTTCCGCACTGAAATAAACTATTATTACTTTATTAATTAATTAATTTGCGCCATGGTAGGTGACCGACTCCCATCAGCCTGTAACCAGGGCCGGACTGGGACTGAAAAGCAGCCCTGGAAAAATTTGGAGACCAGCCCCATATAGTTTATCTCACGGTGAAGCTCTTATACCCACACGCACCCCTTATACACACCCGAGTCACACTATGTGCAATTCTTTTTATCTCATTATTTGTATTAAAATGTCAGAAAGCAAAAGTGTTAAAAGGCCCTAATAAATTAAATACCTTACACATAATAGGATCAAAACATTTACTACTGCGAACATTGTTAGATGAAAGAGTTCCATTTTATTTAGTGGAACAAAACACTGATCACATTATTCTTCACGATATTCTGGTAAGAAACTTTTATTTCTTTATTAATTCATGTAGACTATTTTTTTCCATATTTAATAAAAGCTATGATTGAGACATATTTGGTTTTTATTTCCTTTCATTTGACAACCTACCCCCGAGTTATGCACCTCTGCCCCCAGGCTTGCCACTCTGCCCCCCTGATATGCCTTCTAACCCCCTATATGCCACTCTGCCTCCAGAAATGCCTTATACCCCCTATATGCCACTCTGTCCCATGATATGCCTTCTAACCCCCTATATGCCACTCTGCCATATAGGGGGTTAAAAGGCATATCATGGGGCACTCTGCCTCCAGAAAAGCCTTATGCCCCACTATATGCCACTCTGCCTCCCTGATATGCTTTATACCCTCTCTTTATACCCTCACTCTGCATCCAGAAATGCCTTATACCCCTATATGCCACTCTGTCCCATGATATGCCTTCTAACCCCCTATATGCCACTCTGCCATATAGGGGGTTAAAAGGCATATCATGGGACAGAGTGGCATATAGGGGGGTATAAGGCATTTCTGGAGGCAGAGTGGCATAAAGGGGGTTAAAAGGCATATCATGGGGCACTCTGCCTACAGAAAAGCCTTATGCCCCCTATATGCCACTCTACCTCCCCAATATGCTTTATACCCTCCTATATGCCCCTCTGCCCCATGACATCCCTTTTAACTCCCTTTATGCCACTCTGCCTCCAGATATGCCGTTGACCCCCTATATGTCACTCTGCATCCAAAAATGCCTTATACCCCTATATGCCACTCTGGCATATAGGGGGTTAAAAGGCATATCATGGGACAGAGTGGCATATAGGGGGGTATAAGGCATTTCTGGAGGCAGAGTTGCATAAAGGGGGTTAAAAGGAATATCATGGGGCACTCTGCCTCCAGAAAAGCCTTATACCCCCCTATATGCCACTCTGCCTCCCTGATATGCCTCAACCCTCCTATATGCCACTCTGTCCCATGATATGCCTTCTAACCCCCTATATGCCACTCTGCCATATAGGAGGTTAAAAGGCATATCATGGGACATTTTTGTTTACTTTATATGGCAAGCCGATCCAGCTTGCCATATTAAATAAAAAATAATATATGCCACTCTGTCCCATGATATGCCTTCTAACCTTCTATATGCCACTCTGCCATATAGGGGGTTAAAAGGCATATCATGGGACAGAGTGGCATATAGGGGGTATAAGGCATTTCTGGAGGCAGAGTGGCATGAAGGGGGTTAAAAGGCATATCATGGGGCACTCTGCCTACAGAAAAGCCTTATGCCCCCTATATGCCACTCTGCCTCCCCGATATGCTTTATACCCTCCTAAATGCTCCTCTGCCCCATGATATACCTTTTAACCCCCTTTATGCCACTCTGCCTCCAGATATGCCTTTTGACCCCCTATATGTCACTCTGCATCCAGAAATGCCTTATACCCCTATATGCAACTCTGGCATATAGGGGGTTAAAAGGCATATCATGGGACAGAGTGGCATATAGGGGGGTATAAGGCATTTCTGGAGGCAGAGTGGCATATAGGGGGACACACTTACATACACACACATGCCGATTTTTTTTGTTTTTAACAAATACAAAAAACATTATACAGTACAAAAAATACATTATTTTACTCACCTTCTACTTCTCTTGACTTCCTGGTAGCTGCACACTGTTCTCCTCTATGCTGACAGGATGCCACTGACCTGACATCCGGTGCTGCAGCAGTCTGAGTGCGAGGGGGCGGAGCTTCCACCTCACGCTGCTCCCATCACTATGCAGCCATCAGACTGCTGGGAATGTAATCTAAACGGCCGGTGCGTGCTATGCCGCCGGCCGGAGCTACTTTAACACTTTTTTTTTAATTTATATGGTAAGCTGGATCGGCTTGCCATATAAAGTAAAAAAAAGGTATTAAAGCAGAGCCGGCCGGCGGCATCAGCACGCACCGGCCGTTCAGATTACATTCCCAGCAATCTGATGGCCGCATAGTGATGGGAGCAGCGTGAGGGGTGAAAGGTCAGTGCGAGGGGGCGGAGCTTTCACCCCTCACACTGCTCCCATCACTAGACGGCCATCGCACAAGGCTGCTGGGTGCTGATGCCGGCCGGCCGCATCAGCACCCAGCGGCCGCTTTGATTAGATTTCGGGAAGCCTGGGGGGCAATTGCCCCCCTGCCCAGCCCGCCCCTGGCACCGAGGGAGGCGTTCATTGCCATTTGCAGCCGCTCAGCGGCTGTCTTCATGGTAAGTCTGCCGGCCGCCCAGCCCACGGACCTTCCGGCCCACCGGGAAATTTCCCGGTATCCCGGTGGGCCAGTCCGGCCCTGCCTGTAACTGGTGCTACTGACGTTACAATGGTGGCAGCGCACTTATAGATCTAACGCTTGTCCCCGCCCCTTGCAAATGCTGATTGGCCAGAGTGGAAAAAAAAGATTAAAAAAAAATGGTTGTTGGTCCCATCAATCACAGCCATAACCTCCAATAAGAAGACCCCTGATTCTACCAGTCATTGATATATACCCGACTGCACAGTCCCCTCCAACTCAAACTCCTCAAGGAGCGACAAAACAACTTGTAATGTCGGCGGCTACCCCCGGCAACAAATGAGGAATCCTAACAAAATGTCAGCGCGCTCGTAGCTAATTTTTGAGCATTTGGGGGGGTTCCCAAAAACTCCCTCGTCCCTGTGATTCTATTTAACACGCACCGTCCCGTGTTGCTTTACATGTCATAATTTTATCATAACATGTGTTTCTGTATATATGCATGGCTTTAAAAACTCTACTGTACCAAACAAATCTCTATCCGAGTTCCTGAGATCTTTTACACATTTACACCATTTTCACGACTTGCATCACATATGATTTCGAAGACTTCTTTATAAATGTCAAAATAGAAATTAACAGGCACCTCGCCAAAAAATCTTATTTTATTTTTTTTACTACAAAAGGGAAGCAAACAGATTGTTTCTCTTTAATCTTTTAATCTCTGGTGTTTATCACGCTGGGTATTTTGTCAGGGTTTCTATACCATAAACGTGGATAGATCTCCGCAGGTCTATCGTTACTTTTATTTTATTCTTAAACATGATGGTAATGTGACTGATTGCGTAACAATTATCCTACAGATCCAGCCCAGAACCTGTATGTATCTTTGGCTGGGGATGTAGATGGGGGCTGCCTGCACATTAGGGGCAGGGGTATTAACAACACGTCTATAAAGGGGCAAGAACCTGGGCGAGTGTGAGTGTGAGTGAACACAGATACCCCGTTGGGCGATTCAATACAGTAACCCTGAGGCCCAATCTGGAGACTCCGAATGAAACCCGGCAAATTCCCAACTAGGTTTAGACCAATTAAGATGCGTGATATCGTTCTTATAGCAATCTTTGTATATGCAAAGCCTGTGCAACTTGGAACGCTTCTTCTGGGAGGCATCCCGGCGGCTCCAGCACTTCTCATTTCAATTCTTTTTTTTTTTTTTCACTTCACAGAACATTTTATTACTCGGAAACTGAACGGTTTGGAGGCCGAGAGAGCGAACGAGTCCTAGGGATAGACACTGAGCTGCAGCAAAGCGAGTGGAGTAATTATTATGCAGCAAAGATGTAGAACTTTGTAAACAAAACCCACAATTGTTTCATTTGTCAAATGCTAACAGTGTGTTGTTGTTTCTTATTGGAACTTAGCACGTTAATTACTTGTTTTCTGCATCTGGTGTATTTGTTGGTCCAATGTATATATCAATGAGAATTAACACGTTCTCTCTGCCGCGGTATGGATTATATTAGTAGGTAAAGAATCAGGAGGAGACTAGTGTCCTATTTCAGTAATTCAGTCATTTTAACCCCTTCATGACAAAGTCCGTACATGTACGGGCTCACAATGCATTGTATTTAATGGGTTTAAGGACAACCCATTGACTTTAAGGGGTTAAAGGTGCTGTTCCACTTAGACCAAGCATTTATTGCACTCTCTAGTATGTTAGGCAAATAACCCTTAGCAAATCAGTCATATTATTATTTACTTCTAAGTTTTAATTAAATAGAAAACACAAAAAGCATGAGTTTCATGCATGTGTAAAATGTGTGCAGTGTATGTATAGTGTGTTACATTGGCATTTACCAGTTTAAGTAACGTTTTTACTTTCTATGGCAACAGCCTATCAGTGCTTGCCATTGTATCACATGATAATTAAGTGGGCCCAGCAAAAAAAAAAGACACAACAAAAAAAGTTTGGCCATTCTACAATACTAGGAATTCTACTTTAAGTTATGAGAGAAGGCAACTTTAAATGGCCAAATAGGAACAAGTTTGTTTTAAGGGGTGTTGTTAGATGGGTGACTATGAAGCTTTAATGTGACCTTGTGATCTATTCATTATTATTATTGTTGTTATTATTATGCTTTATTGATATAGCATCAACAATTTACTCAAACTGTATGACAAAACTAGAACTGGCAGACTAAAATGTAAGGCTACATTAGATAAAGAGGGTATGGCTATTTATGCAACCCAGTAGAAGAATAAGGCAGTTTCAGATATGTGGCAAAATGTGGCAGAACAACTTTATTTTAATTGATAAAGATCAGTGAAAGTATTATTTAGTGCACAGAAACAAAAAATGTAAGACTTTGCAAAGTGGAAGATCTGCTTTGAGACCCCGTTTATTAGATTTGAAAATCCCAGCATAGGCTGAGCAGGTGATTTTAATTCGTACTATGCTGCCATCTAGTGCAAGAAATGGGGTCCTACAACGGTGACCATGGCTCTGAATAAAGCACTGAGGCTCAGAGGCTGAATTCGGCAGCTTCCATGTACCATTTTTTTCTTTCATTTTTGGATCCAGCGTTTCCTGTTAACGTTGACTTAATGTTAACAGTAGCTTGATTGTCCTCACAGTAAAGGTGTCAGCGGTGGAGAAGAGGGATTGTCTCCGGGAATAATTCTATAGGTCAACTGTAGTACACTCCCAACAATCCACATAGCGAGTATATTGCTGGATCTGACATTAAATTACTAACGTTATTTATTATTGCTTGTACTCCACTGAGGAAATTCTTAACCCTCAGAGGCCCGGAATTTATCTGGATTGTTCAGAAGTGGTAGACTTCTCGCTAAATCCTTTCTTACTAAAGCGTTACTTGGGAAATATCGTGGGTAAAAAATTTGCTTTTGAGCATGAAATTCAGTATTGCTCCTCTCCATGTTCTTCTCCTTCTTCTGGCTCTCTGTGCTCCCAGCTCTCCGCTGGATTATCATGTCCTCGTCTGTGAACTTGTGCAACAGGGTGGAGCTTCGGCTCACACACTCTCACCTGATTGGGAGAACGGGAGAGAGGTTGTCCCTGTGGTGTGTATGGAGGCTCCGCCTTTTTGCGGAAGAACTCCATTCTGGTCTCCCGGAGTCCTTCCACAACAGGGCAGAGCCACGGCGCACACAACTTGGACAACCTCAAGAAGAGCAAGAAGAGGAGCTTCAGACAGGGAGACACCGAAGTGGTTGTCGGAGGAGACAGAGAGACATTTAGAGAGAGCATTAGAGAGGCTGTGAGAGAGAGTGAGGAAAAACAAAAGTTCTGAGCTTTCGGAGCCACTCCTTGTTTTCATAATTTCGTACACATCTGAAGCGCAAGTCTAGCGTTTGTCTAGTAGATCGGGCTGAGATAACAGAGCGAGAACAGATACTAATCTACAGCTGCCTGAAAACATTATATTATTCAAAAATGTTAGTGTTCCCAAAAAAACAACAACAAAACAGCACAATATTGTCAAACACATTTGATCGTTCTAATAAAAACGTATGAGAGTTCCCCTTTAAGATCACTTTCAGTGCACCGCTTAGGCACCCGTCAAGATTTGTGGATCAAAATAAAAAATATACATTCTTTGTGCTGGAATATTAGTTATTTCGCTAATTCCATCATTAATCTAAACCCACTTTAAAAAAAACCCTATTTAAACCTTTGCTTTTTTTCTGAGAAGGCGTTCACCTGCATACTAAACAGCGGCTTATTTAATGGCAGGTACGGTGTGATACCTAAAATTTACTATTAGTGTGATTTGTTTTAATAGCAAAAAAAAGCACAAAGGGATAGATGGTACCGGCGGATATTTTAATTGCACGTGTTTAGCGGGGAAACAGCTTACTCCTTAGAATGAATGTAATCATGGGGATTTTCACCAAGGAAAATGGAACTCTTGGAGGGTGAGTAATTTCACAAACACTCTCCGAGAACATCAATTTATTTGTAAGCCCTAAAACAGCACAGAAAAGTGTAGTCAGCCATATATCCCATACTGATACCAAATAATAAACACAGTTGGGTTCCAAAGGACCTTAAGGGGTAGCTCACTGTGCCCATTATGCGGTACGTTTACACTAATTATCAACGATTCAGCATTCACAGCACCAGCGGGGTGTGCGTCATGCCGCACACCCTTCTGGCACCGGGTGGGTTAAGGCACATGCTGACAGTCTTTTTTTATTAACATTGTTAAAGGTGCAGTTCCTCTGGGTGTATCAGTTCATAAAATGTCAACATTATTCATATTAATATTTTTATGCAGAATTATTAGAACAAAATTTCGATGTTTTAGGATTCATTTTCTTAAAGAGATTCTATTCCCCGGGGCCCGGGGGCTTTTTGCATACAAATGAAACCAACTCATCGTCATTCGGAATTTTTGGCACCTATGAAACAGATACATGGATGCATTTGTTCTCTAAAGGATTTTAGGAAAGCTTTGGGATGTGCAAAGAGTTGTCTTAATAATTAAACGTAATTAGAAAAAGGGAACCTTAGAAAAGCCAAGAGGTATGTATTTCAAATATACTTAATATATATATTCACCATCGTTGTGGCCCGATTAGGCAGGAGTAGTAGTTACATGGACATCTGCAAAATCGAGACATGCGGTCTAGATCTAGAATGTGAAACCAATTAAAAAAAAATAAAAAAATAAGAGAAATGGTAAAAGTGACATAATAGCCATCATTTATTAAGCATACCCAGCTTGTCATGTTATGATAAATATATACATTCTATGATATGATAATAAAAATACCCAGTATTATGTTATAATACATTTACACATTGTGATAAATAATCTAATAAATAGTATGTATAATAAACATACACACCATGTTATAATAGTTATAATATAAATATTATAATACATTAGTTGATTCCAACACCAACTTAAAATGAAAAAAAAAAAGTAAATTGATCAAATGTATTTTTGATTGTAAGCTCCTCTGCTTTTGTTGAGCAAAAGCTCCTCTGCTTTTGTTTCTATAAGACCACAAAGGTATGTGATGTGCAACTTGGTATATACAGTACAATCTGTATTAGTGATTTTTATTCTTAGACACATTCTTGTTTTTTTTTTAAGATTTAACTAGAATCATACATTACATAAATTATTTATGTTTATTTATAACTTTTAGATTATATGGAAATTTACAAAATGTGGGCAATTTAAACCAAAACTTACCAGGAAGTGACGATATTCTGATTTAGGTCACCCAAATTGCAACCAAGATTCCAAATGTATTTCAATTTTATTCTTAATATCTTAAAAACAATTACACTGAAAAACACACATTATGGGTTGATAAATAAATTTAGTAACACCGAGGCACCGAGGTTCCTTTCTAGTTTCCTGGTACCACCATGGAAATATCTTGCTTTTGATGCTCTAAAAGGTTTCACAAAGTTGCTGATTTCACATTGTTAACCCCGTTGTTCCAAATTCTGAATTTATCAGGCAAACATACAAATTAAAGCCGAGATTTTATCTGCCACTATAGTTATGTCAAGCAAGATTAAAGAGCCTGTCTTCGAATCCCAGACAAGTGCATTTCTGGGTGAAATATTTGTTTTCGCATGAATTTGACTCTTGCAATAATCATTACGTGTGACGTTGAAAACAGATGTTTTTGATGCAAATTTGTGCCAGCTATGCAATTTTTATGTGAGTGAAAGAAAACTGCATATTCAAGGCTGATTAACTTGGAAATAGATCTTAAACTGCATTGTTTTGGCACATAGTTTGCTCAGAACACATTTTACGAATAGGTTTCTAAGTCAACATTCAGCGCTTACTGCCATTTGAAAATTCTGATTTATAATGTGGGCCTACATAACCTCCTTTATATAGAGGGAAATTAATAATCCTAAATGTGTAGTTTATATATGCGCAGAGGTGGCTGTACTATATAAGCAGCTGCCTAGGGCCCCGAGCATACCTAGATCTCTCGTGGAGACTCCAGGTCCAACCTGCAGAGTTATATTGTTCCTCTAATACATCTTATAAGCAGGTTACTATATATTGTGTGTATTATTTCATCGATGTGAAAGGGACCATCTTCCGGTGGGTGGGTTTCCAGTTAGAAAGCACTGCAATAGCAAAGAACGCCAACAAGTGGTCCAAATGGTGGACAGTCCCAGATCCAGGGGTGCACCTAGAGTATTTGGCACCCCTACACAAAAAAATTAATGTTGGCAAGAATATTTATTTCACAAATTTGTAAACTGTGTCAACTGAAAAAAAAATAGAAATCTGAAAAATAAACTTATAAATAAATTAAATAAGTTTAAATAAAATTACATTTACGGTACAGATATGGTACATCATAGCTCCTTTAACTATATTCTGAGCCAGACACTGATGGTGATACAGCGTAATTCCCATCACTATACACAAAGCCAGACATTGACGTGGTAGGCCTGACTTTGCCACCGCTGCCCCTTTAGCAGCCTGCCAGTGCCACCGCTGCCCCTAAAACAGACTTCAACCCCGCCCCCAGCCCCCCTTTAGGCACACTACTGTCCCAAATATGATCATGTCATATTATTCCATATCATTCCAGAGCACATTAATATTTTTTCTGTTAATTACAGGCACATACCAAGTGCTGCCCCCCTTAAGTTTTTGAGATGTATAACTGAGTAACTGATTAGCTTCTATGAGTTTATCACATTATTACTTATTGTTTTATATAGCACCATTGTATTCTATAGCGCTGTACAAGGGATAGACAGGACATAACAAGTAGTATGTAACATAACTATTTGACTTACAGAAACAACACGTGAGGAGGACCCTGCTCAAATGAGCTTACAATCTAGAGATATACTACAGCGTAACAGGTGAGGCCTCCTACCTCTTCCTGCTACTATTGCCTCTCGCTATACAACCCAGCACCCTGATTGCGTTTTTCTGACACTTAATTGCATTATCTGCTTTCCATTGTGCCCTCAGAAATAATTATTCACATGTTCCTCTCTTCTCTTATCACTGGCAGAACACGGCCCAAATGCTATACTCTGCCTTGGGATTTTTAGTCCCAGATGCGTTATTTGACATTTATCAACATTAAATTGTAGCTACCAAACTCTCAGCCATTCTTCTAATTCACTTAAATCACTTGTTTGGGTTATTAAACCAGGAATGTCTACCTTTGTGTCATCTGGGAAAATACATCTCACCTTTACTACCCAATACAGATCCTTGAAGGTACTCCACGCAGGGCCGGCCCGACAACAACTTTCTGTCTCCTGTCACTCAACCATTACCTTATTCATTCAACTATTCTGGCATCCATTCCCAAACACTGCAATTAAGTTTGTGCATCACAAGCTTTGTAACAAAATAACAATGTGCCAGACACACTAATTCAAGTATTAACTCGGCGAGTGAATGAGAGGGTTCCTGATACTCACTCCCCTGGTGCTTAAAGGGTTCAAAATATTATTTTATTCTCATAATTCCCAACATATACGTTCCCTTGGCTTTAACATATTTTAGGAATCACAGCCAACACATTTTGGCTTCCTTTCCTCATCTGATCTCATGTTACAGCATATACTTTGACTTCATTACTACAGTCTTCTTTCTAGTGATCATCATAAGTGATGTACAAACTATTTTGTCCTTTTTTTTCCCCAGCATCTCTGTGCCCTTCTTGGATTTGATGCATCTGTCACTCCGTCTGGTTATGTGCGCCCTTCTGCCAGAGAGATGTCATTCTGCCATTTGTGACATTCATTTCACTTTCTTTACTTCATCACAAGTGTTTTTTATTTGTTTTATTTTTGAAGAGGAGGATAACTATTTTTCAGTGGCACAAGTACAGACACCCCTACGTTTTGGCATGGAAAGACGGGTGAATGATTTGTGTGCCTTCAAAGAGAGAAGGAACATTACATTGTATCGTTTGACGGAAGGAAGTGATTATACTTTGTGAAAAGAATAAAAAGGTGCATTCAGGGCTGTGCTAACCAGGGTGCGAGGGGTGCACCGCGCCAATAAAACGCCAATAAAACAAAGCGCCCCAAATAGAATCTGGGAGTACGCGGGTTGAGCACATTGGGAAGAGGACATGGCGATTCCACTTAAAGATCTAACACATAAAAAAATTGCTTTGTCTTTGTGTTCAATAATGTATTCATATAGTATAAGTATCAAATGATTATAATATGCTAATTTTTAACAAATTATCAGATAGAACTAAGAGAAAAAGAAGCATTTTTATGAACTTCTCTTTCTCTGCGGGTTCGTAAATGGACAAAAAAATTTAACAAAAACAATCTATCTACAACACAATAAAGTTATTTATATGGTATTTATACATGTATTTTATAGTAAATTGTGTCTAACTTTCGGTTAAGTGATAATCCTGTTTATAAAAGTGTCTATGTTTGCATGTTTGAGCATCACGTGCGCAGGAACCAAACACACACTGGAACCAAAGCAATATTCACTTTCATGCCAAGGGTTCGCCGTGTGACCTTATCGTGTCACATTTAATTAACAAAAGTCGGCGTTAATAACGAATCCCCATTAGCTCGTCTGTTTAGATGCAAATTCCAATTCATCCCGATTTTTGGAAAGGTTTAAAATTCTACATAGCAATTAAGGATATGTTTTCTGGATACAACAGCAAGAGATGCGAATTAAGTAAAAAATCTGGTGGGGTCGGTACAAGTAAATATTGAACGCAATGTACTTTTTATGTTTTTTTAACTGTTTCATGTTGTATTTATTATTAATAAATCACTAAATTCTCAGACGCTAAAATGCCAATATATACAATGTATTTATACCTTTATATTGATTTCCTTAAAACTTTTGCTTTTGCTCCTTTATTGAAACATTTAATGTGTTGAATGTATGACACTTGTGCTACATCATCATCAGCACTATAGAGGACAAGGAATCCAAGACTGTGTGCTAATCAGGGACATCTTATTACGGCTCTCAGACGGCATGCAGACTGTGAGTGAGGGATTATTCGGTAAGAACTCCACGCGTACTTAATAAAGTAGCTACTCGCATTAAGAAAGGCTCCACAGTAGGTAAGGCCATGGAGGGGGAATAGAAGTGTGATGGTATCGAGGTGTGATGGTGTGGAGGTGTTAAGATGTGGAGGTGTGAGGAAGTGGGGATGACGTGGAAGTGTAAATGAGTGAGGATGTTTTAATGTGAGTATGCATGTGTGCATTAGATTAGCTATGTGTAAGTGTGTGTGCTAGTGCGCAATGGCAATATAGAACATAATATATTTATTATATAGCTTTTATTTTACATTATTACAAAAATTCGATAACATTTCAAGACAGGGCAGCACAGCACATTCTCAATGTACCTGCCTTATGCAGGAGGCCAGACCACCCACCTGCCTTAAAGCGAGCTGCAGTGGAAGTCTCTGGTCCAAAAGCACAGGCCTCCATTGTATTTTCACCTCACTGGGGTGGTCAGAGGAGATCAGATCATCTCCCCAACCAGCCCATGCTCTACACTGAAACCGTTTCGAAGGTGGGGCACCTGTCCAGGGCAGCAGGACAGTGTCCAAAATGGTGACTGTCCAGTAAAACCCTGTTGGGAGGTATGTCTTCTCATTGTTCATGGGGGGGCTTCTGACCATCAGGGAAAATGCTGAAAGGAGGTTTGCAGTCCTTTGGAAAAAAAAAACTTGCTTGTGTTGAAGCATGGAAGTAGGTTATATTGAAGTAGTAGTATTGAAGTGTACATGTGCTGAGGGTTTGTAGTTTGGAGATGGTCACTGGCACTTTGATCCAGGGATTTCCTCTCTCTCTTTTCGTCACTCGTTTAGCTCTTCTTTCTCAGTACTCCTTTATCTGTTTCTCCTCTCTCTTGGTTATCCTTTCTCTCCTCTCCTTAATCTATTTTCACACTTTTTTCTCTCCTCTCCTTTCTCACTGGTCTCCCTTTTTTTCTTTTTCTCCATTATGTTCTCTATTCCACTAAACCAAAGAGTTCACCTGGCACTCTGTAATCCACACCTATAGTCACATCCATGACCATGCCCCAGACACACTCTAGACACAACCTCTCAAAGGTTTCCATGAAACAGCTTAGCAAAAGGTGGCAACCCCAGTTACATCTGTTTTGACTTTTTTACACTTCTAATCTGCCAATTTCAAGTTGAAAGCATTTTTTTTTCCTTTTTTCATTAAAGTTTTATTGCAATAATGTTATTCCTGTTTAAGGAATTTATAGAAACATTTTGTTTCACGCCATAGTTGTCCTTTAAAAAGGTTGCTGCCAATATAACCAGTATGCAAAGCTTCCATTGCTTTCGATCAATTAAAATCCTTATTTTTAATACTTACTTTTTAATTGTAATCTCTTCCTTACTTGAATTTGTTTTTCTTTTTATATAAATTTAACTCAAATTATTTAGATGTTAAGGCATTTAATACTTCAATAGAACTTGTGCCTGACAAATACTGAAAAGCACATTAAAGTAAAACATTTTAATATTAAGAGGGAAAAATGTACTTGGCCATTTATTTATTTATTTTTTTCCGGGGGGGGGGGGGTTTGTGACAAATTGGCTCTCCATGAAAAAAAAAACCCCATAATGAAATACGTCCTGTGCTGATTCTTTTCGTAGAGTGGGTTGAACCATCTGTTAAACAAAAAAGACAAAAAAAATTTGGTGATGTTTTGTCTGAAATATCAGACTGTGTCACACTGTCTCTTCAAGACTGTTAAAAATCAGCAGTGGGTGTACTTTGGAACAGAACTTTAAATATAATGGCACATAACACTTTGTCCTTTATCGACTTCCCTCTGCAGTATTGGTCCTGCAGAAAGTGTGAGTCATACAAAATACGGTATTAATATTTGTTAGAAATTCAACTCAAATTTCCATTAATCTCCATTCATTTTAAAATTTAAATATTATTTACATGGAAGATGCTTTCTTTGTCTTAATAATCCCTAAGCATTGGCTTGAGGAGTATAAGGCAAGTCTTTTATTTGCTTGGGTGAAGGCGCGGATTGACCATCTGGCACAGTAGACAAATGCCCCATGGGCCAGCGGCCGATAGGGCCACATAGTTAACGATACAACCACAACAGCGGTATATCCAGCCCTGCAATGAGCATCCACTAACTGAATAATAAAATAATTCTAAATACTAAAGCATATCAACATGAATATTTAGGAGATTTAAATGGGATATTGTCACCTTCACATCTTTTCACATTTGAAATTAAATTTATTAAAGAAGAGGAGGGCTGCTCAGGTAGATGTCTAATATATAAGTGAGCACATTCATTTTAAGTGGTATAGTGAATTGAAAAGGAGATGGTGATAGAACAGCCATATCTCAGAAGGGGCAGCAGGGGCTGGTGGGGGACAATACGCTGATTGATAGGGGCATTGCAGAGCTAGGTGGGGACATGACAGCAGCTGGTGTGGACATGGCAGGGACTGGTGGGGAGATGAAGGGGGCTGGGGGAACAATACAGGGGCTGCTGGGGACAATACAGAGGTTATCTAATGGAAGAGCGATAATGTGGAGGCTGGTGCTTCCTTATCAGTCAGTTTATCCAGATTGTGACCCTCACATTGCTATTAATCTGTGGAGGGCCTACCATACCCAGGAACCTATAACGGAGGTGCTCAGCCGGGTCACGTAACACAATGTTATGAGACCTTGCATTAATAGAACGGCAGCTTGCACAAAGAGTAATTGGTTGTGTGTAAGGTAAGAGTGTTAGTAAGTGTGTGGTATTAAGAGTGTGTGGTTGTGGGTTAGCATATAGTTTTGTGTGTGTGCACGTATAGAGAGTGTTAGCATATGGTGTAGGGATATGATGTCGGAGTGAGTTTGTGTGTTAATGTACAGTGTTAGTATGTGTGGGTGTTAGGGTGAGTTTGCATGTTAGTATGTGTGTAAGTGTGTGTGTGCTACTAGCCAAGGGGGGTGGGGGGATACTCCAAGTCTCATCCCTAGGGGGTAGATAAATAACATCCTCCCAACAGGCTGTATACAATAGGTAGAGTGGTAGAGGCTAATACAATAAGATCATTTAACTATGCACAAGAGATGCATAAAGCTCTCTGTAGTCAAAGATTGATTGATCCGGGTCTTACAACTGGCAAAATTAGCAAAACGGTTCAACTCTGCCGTCAACTTCTATGTTTCTATGTTCAGTGGAATTGAGTTGAAATCGGGCTCCCTTTGGGAAGGCTCCTTCAGAGAACGGTACTATTATGTTCTACACCTAGCCCCCCTTCACACACTTTAAATATGGAGAGAGAGGCAGATCTAACGAATCAAAAAAACTTTCTTCAGCCAGTATTGGAACCTATTGCTGGAAGAAGTATCAGTTTATGTAGCGATCTCATATAAATGGGCATAATGTAGACATATGCTAGGATGGCATCAAACCGCCTTTAAAAGTATAATAATTCGGCTACAGTTTGATATCAGGATAATTTTTTGGTTATCTGCCTAATGTTTTTATACATACAGTACTGTATCATTTCAAACTAAGAATTACAACAAGAGGATTCAATTCAGCCATATGTTGAATATGTTTGAACGTATGTTGCCTTCTGGTGTATTTGGCCACATCTTAGACATCACGTCTCAATAGTTAAGTAAGAAATGGAGAAAAACCCACCTTGGTAGTCAATTCACAGGTAAGCGCTTGTGCGAGGATACCTGTCTGATAAAGGCTATCCATACCTTATCATAATGCCATTTCCGTCACTGTGTCCCACTTTTTTTCAGTGCTTTTTAAAATTATTTATCAGAGTTTTCATTGTAAATCCTCGTAGAGGTTTGTCTAGGAGACCCAGGTGGGCTCGCTGAAAGTAAAACTGGTACAGAAAGGTAACTCAACTTAATCCTCTAATCATGGTGTTGCTGGATTCCCACAAGATGTCGTCCTAAAGACCTCCAAGTTCTGGTACTTTGTCTTGGAAGTAGCTGAGCCTGGGGTCTAAAGATCTCTATTATTCTGACTCTTGGGTTACTGGCATATTCAGCGTGGCCAGTTATTAGAGCTTTTTGTACATGGGGGCAGAGCGAGTCAGAGTGTAACTTGGTCAGGGTGACCAAACGCTAATCCCCCCCCCCCCCCCCTCAACCCAAAACTGAGTCCCAGGTATAGTTTTTCACCTGGAAACAATAAGTTCCCAGCTCTGGTTGAGGGTTCTCCGTTATCAAGAAGAAAACAGTATTTTTTTTAACTTAACATATATAATTATGGTACGGTAAACGTCATGGAAGAAATTACTCCAGATTAGTTTTCCTAAACATATCTTTACAGCATATGATAAATCAGTAATAATAATATAATAAAGCCAACAAGAACAGTGGTGTTCCTTACTTTGTAATCACTGTAATGTAATCTCAATGGCATCTTCCATGTGAAAAAAAAATATACAGATCATAGAAATTTATAAACGTCAAGATGGTAGAAAGCACAGCGCTTTGTCCTTTTCCTGGTGTTCAGAGTTTTTTATTTGGTGCCCCGTCTCCATATTGCCAGGTGAATTACCATATGGAAAAAAACTGTTCTCATTGTTTCAAACATAGTTATGGTTCAAATCAAATGAGGACCAATACTCATTTGCTTTTGACTTCACAAAGGGAGGTTTATACTCTCAAAAACTTATCCTTAATATAGAATGTTAGTCCAATAAAAAGGTATTATTTTATATTGCAATACCCATTTTTTTTAATATATATATATATGTATATATATTTATAGCAATCTTATCTTAATATATGCCCTTCCAGTGGTGGATTAAACATTGGGCACAAACCAGGCTTTTAGTACTATTGGGTAGTCAGGCTTTGGTATCCCAATACCAAAAGGAGCCTAGGGGCCCCTGCACTCTAATAGATAATTTGCCACGCGTATCACCACTGGCCACATAGCAGCGGTCACACTTTTACGTGTCCAGTACGACAGTGCGTCCTTGTAAATGGGCCCTGGAGGGTCTAAATCTGGTGCTGTGTCCCTCAGTTCATGTCTCAGCAAAGCACCTGACTCGTAGAATTTGTCCAAACTTGTTTGTTTTTATACACAAAACTAAAAAGAAACCACAAACAAGACACACGGGCCAACGCAACGAACAGGAAAACAGCAGAGGTCTCCAAGCGGCGCCCTCGCTCCAGAATGGACCCGCACTCGGACGCCTTCCTTCCGATTAATTCCACTATCTGCCATCTCCCGAATTTGCATGAGCTCGGTTTGTTTATTCGGGTTTAACGTGTTAAAATGACTCTGGGGATTGGCTGCGTTTCTCTGATAGCACATTCAAAACAACCCTTATTTACAGAATAAAGCAGTTTATATGTCAAATAATTGGCAGACAAGAACCGTAACCGCTCTGTTACTTTTTTGTGCGTTGCCTCCGGCAACATTTTCAAAATATAAAGCAAAACAGTCAATTATTTTATGAAATCGCTATATTATTTTTTTCTCTTGATTTTAGCTTTGGTCTAACAATAACTCCAATCGCAAAAGCTTCCTGTTGCAGTACAAAGCGGGACACCTACTGTGATTCTTCTTGGTCCTCTGAATTATATAAATTCCAATAAATTCAGTTTTTCTGTTTAATTTGTTTAATTATTGTTAGACTTAACTTTTGGTACGATGTGATTGCATACTTAAACTTATTTTCCCATTTCAAACAAAAATATTTTTCCTTTTTTCTTATTAGAAAAGCACAATTCATCTAGTTTTGGTTTTAAGTTTAGTTATTATATATTTGAGATTGCGCTTTACAGTTAGCTACAGAAATCCCACATAAAAAAGGATGATACCAAAGAGTTATTAAATTGGTTAATGAAAAAAAGGAAAATGACATGATAACACGCAAAAAAAAATACTTTAAAAATAAATTGTAAAAAAAATAAAATTTAAACCTAAATTTCTACTAAAGCGTATCCTGAAGCAGAACAATAAAGGGGAGGAAGACTTTGAGCCAACTCGGTTCCGACTCCCGTTGGGGTTGAGATTGGCTCAAGACCACATTGGTTCATCCAGTTGTATTATACGAATTTACAAAAACCCTTAATTAACCCTTAGTTGTTTACACAAAATGGTGTTTTCCGTTTCTTCGTGTTCTTTATGGATACATTGCCTGTCTCGTGATGTCATTGGAGTCAAGCTGCATTGTGTTTTGGAATCTGCAGACCATCTATTTCTCCCTTAATGCCAATAATTAATTTGTTCTATCAAACAGAGAACACTACTTTGTATTTGTTTATTTATTGTCTATTTTTTTTTCCGATACAACTTCAAAATATATGAGACCTTCAAGCAACTATAAACAAGACACTCCATATCATTTTACTTTTAATGATTTTTATTTGCCATGACATATCATCAAATATAATGTATACGTTCCATATGTTATTGGACCCATCTTCAAGATTCGGTATAATAGAAACAAAAATTATTACATAATAAAGCAGTAATACAATTAATGACACGACATATGATCTTATAAGTATTTTTTGATATTTTGCCCTAAAATGATTTCAAAATTCTTAGAATAACCTCTGCTTATTATTTTTTATTTTAAGTATTTTAATATTTTTATTTTGTTTAGGCTCTTTTTCACTTTATATACTGTTTTTTTGGACAAAGTAGATAGGGGTATTTCATTATTCACATTTCATTTATAAATTTACTAATAAATAAATGATAAACAATGAGAAGAAATAGCTTAAGAAGAAAAGAGCCTTTCGATTACGAGAGAGAGAAAAAAATATATCTGTGAATTTCATGTCAATGACAGGCAAGGTAGTTACGTGATAAATACACCGTTTTCCAGCAGGTTTGTGACTTCTTTTTTTAATAATTATTATATCTGAAAAGGTTTTGCTCAACACACTCTACGTCAAAGTCAACACCACCAGACGTTCTTGAATCCTGAACACAGTATACTATTGTGAATAAACTCCTTGTTGACATTTCATTGTTTTTAAAAGCATTACTCTTATTTCTGATGTGTTACTAGAAAAAAATATATATATTTTTAAGTTCCTCATCTGGAGATGAATCGTGGTCAATTAACAGGAACACTTCTAATTAACTAACATAATTAAAAAACTAATAATGTTGAACGTTATTGTTTTGTTCAATGGCATTAGTCCTTACAGCTCAGCAGCGCATCAAGACACCATTTACACAGTCGCAGAGTATATTATTTATGATTGGTTTCCATGGAAACGGAATTGACAATTGCAACAGCGATGCGAAATTCCAAATTGTTCAGCTTACACAACTTCATAAATTATGCCACTGAAAGTAATTGTAATGTCAGTATAATTTCCTTTTAATCACCAGCTAATGAAAATTACATTCATTTAGGAAAAAAAAACAAAAACACAACAAATATTCGAGATCAACTTTTAGTCACCTGTTCAAATTTCTACATTTTTATGTTTTTTTCCACCCAAAAGAGCGAGTATGTTGATATTTTATTGAATAAAAAAAAAAAAATACTTTTCCTATAGTACTTGAGTAGTTTGCTTTTTTTGTTTAAATCTGTTCCTTCTTAGCGATTTAATGGGCCAATCAGTTTTTTTCCCCATTATCCCTTGATTTATTGTACACTCTTGCGTTTTGTTTAAAAACATCTTATCCATTCCCTTTGAGTTAATTTAGATATAAAAAAAAAAAAAAAAAGTAAAAGCAGGAAAAAAATCTTCTAAATTAAAATGTAGACTGATTGCATTAATGATGCTATCAAATTATATAGAAACTTTCATATGTAAGAGATCATTTTATCTCATGCGTAATAGGTACGCAAACCCTAAAGTGTACGAGTTTTGAACGAACACTCAACTTCCTACAGGAATAATTGTCAACGCTGTAAATGATTATATTAATTAATCAACGGCTGGCTTAAGCCGTAACCAATTATTGTAAAGAAAACTTGCAATTATTCCCACATAAACTCTGTTCTTGATGCTTGTTTGAAATCATCGGTGTCCTGAATTAATGTTGTCAATTACGGTAATATCCCACTTGTGTTACCCACCGTGCTAATGAGATTCCGTAAGCTATCAATAATGAAACACAATCACTGTTTTACAGGTGCTCGGTGATCGAGAAATCCGAATTGCACTCGTGATTTGTGAGGCTATAACATATTATGGACCCCAAGGCCTTTCGAAGTAGTGCGGAGATAACTCCGTTCAATATATGTAGGTTTGGTTCTCTTAGGTATTCTCATGTAGGGATTATTACGACGTTCGAAGGGTTAGAACAAAGAGGTGAGCAGCGCTTATCCAGCAGTCGGACCTAATAAGGTGGCCGTCAGCCTTAAAATGAAAGGTCTAACCTGTCACCGGCAGCTTGTCCCAGGGGTTATTTGGAGAGAGTCCGTTCTGTTTTGCAACAATACAAAACAGGGATGCCTAGAATGGTCCAAAGCGAGGGCTAGAGCCTTGGCTAGGTTATTCTTCTGGGATAGCAAATAGAACAATCAAAAAGGAAAAATCAGGACTATACCTCAATAAAAATAGCCACGACTGATGCATTCTATCCCCTCTATTCAAGTGTATGGTTTCAAAGTGTTCGTATATTTCAGGAGGATTTATTCCCTTTTAGCTAATAGTAGGAATGGATGGAAAACCCAACACAATCCAGTCCCTACCCTCTTTAGGTCAATATATCATGGAGACAAAAGGTTGTTATGAAAAATATTCACAGGGGTCCTTGTAGTAACGGGTAGTAGGCTACAGTAAGGCTATCAGGGGCAGGTCATTTATCTACCTTTGTGTGACAATAGGCGCAAAGTTACACAAGTCATGCCGCCAGTCTTTGGTGGTGGTGTTCAAGTTGTATAGACATGTGTTATTCAGAAGGTGCTGTTGGTTTGTGTTTTAAGCAGCAACTAGAAATAGGTAATTTGAGATGTTCTTCATGGTGTGTACAATGGATAGTGGGGTGTGAGTAAGCCCTAAGGTTATTTATTTTAGGGGTCAATGGCAATTATAATGATTCCACCTAACATCAGATCATCCTTCCTATCAAAATAGTTTAACTGTGGATTGTGTGATACTGGTTATCATCATTAGACATATAAATATATATATAATTTATATATATTGATATAATTGACTTCTAAAATTGTGTTTGATTAAAAGGCTGTTAGGATCAAAACCATGTTTGATGTTAAATTATATAACTATCAGTTTTCCAAATGTTTTTTTATATATATATAATTCTTAGAAGCCTGATTGCATTCTTAGTTGGAGGCGTTTCAGTAAATCCAAGTTCCCCCAAACAATCGGTGAATGGGATTCCCAGGAGGACACAGATGTGACATTAACACTTTAACAAAATATTATAAAACATGGAGATTAAACACAAGTTATCGAGCCCACTGCGCTAGAAGGTGCAGGTGGATAATATTAACAATAGTGTTGTGAATTTCAATTAAAGTTACAGGGGCTGCTACTGGGGCCATTAAATTGGGCTGTATACCTTGTTTATTACAAGGGGGAGGTTGAAAGATGTGAACAGTATCACAACTTAGGTTTTTATGACAAGCGTGTACAGCTCATACATGTAACAAATATTTATAACGTGCCTTGCAATGACTACCTGGGGAAATAATGTATCGATCATTACATATTTAGGTATTTAAAGTCAGGCCCTATCACTATAACTTATTTTCATGACTCCCATTGAGTTTGATTGTGTATTCCATGTTAAGCCAAATGTACATCTTCATATTAGCTTTATAATTACATCCTTGGTTTGAGTGCCATCTACCATCCTGACGTTGTATCACATATCGATCATTTCCAGCTCTTTGTCTAAATGCATGATTACTATATATTTATGTATTCATGGATGTAATATTAAAACATATAATATGTATATAAGTATATAGAGAGATCTATTTTTTTTGCCATCAGTCCAAAATGTTTTTTTTTACCCTTTTTTGTAGTAAGAGATACTTATTCGCAATGAAAGGCTCCGGGAGATTTATTTTTTACATTCATTCTGTTAAGAGAAATGAACACACACCTTTATTTAGGATCTGATCTCAAATGCCATGCTTCAGGCTATCCCAACAGTTGAAGCGGCCAAAGAGGAACAGGTTTTTTTTAGTGGGTGTGGTTAGAGGTGTGGCTGGGAGGCAGGGCTTCACAAGACTTTCTACCTGCTATGAGACATTTGGGTTGTATGCCTAACTGCGGTCGGGCGGCTGGATATGTGTGGCCACACGTTACATTTTTATGCTCACATAGCGCGCAAAGCATTTTGAGACAGTGACCACACAGTGCAGCAGCACATCGAGTATGAAGGGCTGTCAGCCAGTGGCCCACTGAGCATTTGTCTAGGAAAACCCTATGTACCGGGTGGCCAGTCTGCGGCTGGTGAAAGCAGTTAACAACTATTCAGCTGATGTAGTCTGCCTACTTTATCTGCTGTAAAGACTCAAGCCTTGGTCTCGTCTTAGATTCAGGATAGCAATATTTCTCACTGTACTAACCTTTACCACTTTTGCTGGGAGGCCATTTATCCACCCTCTCTTACATTACATCTAATGTCTATCCATACTCCATTTCTTACCCCTGTGTATTCATCCTAATGTCAGCGCTGGTAGGCAGTGAATATCAGCTTTTGCTTTCAAAATGATCAACATTTGCTTGTGGATCTAAAAATAATTGATTGGAGCTGGTCTGTCCAGATCCCCAGGCAGCCAGCGATGGCCTCCTCTAGCGACCCCTCTATAGAAGGAGAGCAACTTTACTAGTACTATTATTACTCTTAGGCTACAGAGGTAAGTGCAGGGTTTTTGGGGGTGTAACAGTATGCCCTACAGCCAGATTGGGTTCAATAACAAGAGTAGCATAAAACTGTACATCCACTGTACTGTATTCTACTTTCTGATCCAAATTCTCCTCTGTCAAAAAGAATAGATACCCTACTAGTTGCAGATATTCAATTTAGATGAAGCTTTACAATCTACCACAAGGTGGCAGTATATACATATTACATATACATATACATATTAGACTAATGTTAAAATAAAACGTTTTGTAAGAGAAAGTCAAACTGTATTTTAAGTCCATGATTATCTAAATTGTATATCTATCTTGTATTTGTATCATTTTAATAACTGGACAGAAACCCGGGGACAGTGGTAGGGGGTGGCTTCTATCCCCTGATACTAGATTTGTGGTCCTGCTATCTTTTAGTTTTCTGGTGAGAAATCTGGGAAAATATTGGGTTGCACCTATTGTAAGCTTCCTAGACTTGTGACAACATTTACCAAGGGTATGGGTGTGTGTGTGTATAATAAAGTGTCAGAATCAGCGTGTTTGTGTGTAAATGTACAGTGCTGTAGTCAGTGTGTATATGTATATTGCTAGAGTCAATGTGTGTATGTTTATACTGTAGTGTCAGAGTCAGTGTGTTTGTGTGTATACTGTAGTGTCGGAGTCAGTGTGTTTGTGTGTATACTGTAGTGTCGGAGTCAGTGTGTTTGTGTGTATACTGTAGTGTCGGAGTCAGTGTGTATATGTATAGTATATTCTGTGAGTATGTATGTGTGTGTATACTGTAGTATCAGTGTAAATGTGTGAAGTGCCAGATTCAGTGTGTATGTGTATAGTGTCAGCCAGTGTGTGCATGTGTATATGAATGTGGTGCTAGTGTGTATGGTGTTGTTTATGTTACAATATGTCATTGGCGTGAGTGTGTATGTCAGTATATACTGTAGTGTTAGTGTGTGTTAATGTGTATCAGTTGGACTTCATTATATTTTAAACAAAATGAAAGCAATTTAAAGCCTTCTATAGACACGATTAATGAAGCACCTGTGTGGCAAGAGAGGCTGCTCAATCCTAAGGTTTGATCAGAACCTACAAATATGCACTGCAAAAAAACCAAAATAAACAAAAAGGGGGGCACACAACTCATTTTTTAACTCTCAGAGGTTTATCAGGTCACACAGGTTATCAGGTTAGTGTCTGTTGACAAGGAAGAGTGTTAAATGTAACAGTGCTTTGTGTGAGCTGATACATTGTATTTGTCCGTGAGAAGTCACCTATGCCAGAGGCCCCTGGGGCAATAAGCATTATATACACACACATGTGTACATATATAGTGCTGTGAAAAAGTATTTGCCCCTTTCCAATTTCTTCTATTTAGGATTATTTGTTGTATTAAAATGTTTCAGATAATCCAACACATTTTAATATAAGACAAAGATAACATAAGTAAACACCAAATGCAGCTTTTAAGTAATCATTCAATTAATGAAAGGTAAAGAGTAAATTAATATTTATATTACCCAAATAAAAAAATAATTATCCTTCCCCCTAAACCTGGTTGTGCCACCCTTGGTGCAAAAACCTCATTCCAACATTTGTTATAACTGGCAATGATTGGAAAGCTCAAGGCAGTATCAGTATTTTGTGTTCCCATAAAACACACATAACCAAGTATCCATCAGATACGAGTATACAAATACATCTTTACGTGTCATAAAACCTTTACACATGTCATGAAATCCTTACATATGTCTGTGCTGTTACACGGATATACACAGATCAATTTCATGAATGCCGACCTCCCCCCGCTGCCCTCACCGGACACCAGGGAGTCAGAAGCAGTGGTAGGTCGGGTGGGGGGGAGAGTGTTATATGGGGGGCATAAGGCTTTTCTGGCAGAGTGGCATATAGGAGGGTATAAGATATTTCTGGGGGCAGAGTGGCAAGCCTGGAGGCAGATGTGCATAACTGGGGGGGGGGGCTGGTTGGGAAATAAAAGGAAATAAAAACAAAAATTTCTCAATCATAGCTTTTATTAAATATAAAAAAATAGTTTACATGAATTAATAAGGAAATAAAAGTTTCTTACAAGAATATCGTGAAGAATAATGTGATCGCTGTTTTGTTCCACTGAATAAAATGGAACTTTTTCATAAAAATGTTTGCAGTAGCAAATGTTTTGATCCCATTCTGTGTAATGTATTTCATTTATTAGGGCCTTTTAACACTTTTGCTTTCTGGCATTTTAATACAAATAATGTGATAAAAAGAATGTTTTATAGTTATTTGTACGGCGAATAGTGTGACTCGGGTGTGTATAAGGGGCGCGTGTGGGTATAAGAGCTCGAGCGCAAGATAAGCTGTATGGGGCTGCTCTCCAAATGTTTCCAGGGCTGCTTTTCATTCCCAGTGAGGCCCTGGTCATACAGCTTCTACTTATGCTGCCACTCTCCCCCCCCCGAGATATGCTGCCACTGTCCTCCCCCCCCAGATATGCTGCCACTGTCCCCCCCCCCGAGATATGCTGCCACTGTCCCCCCCCCTCGAGATATTCTGCCACTGTCCTCCCCCCCCCGAGATATGCTGCCACTCTGCAACCCCCGACTTACCAGAGCAGACTCCCGGGTGTCTTGGGGGGCCGGCGGGGGACATCTACGCAATCCGCGTATACAACTTCCGGTGCCGGGACTCAGCGGATGTGCCGGCACCGGAAGTTGTATACGCTGATTGCGTAGGTGTCCCCCGCCGGCCCCGCAAGACACCCGGGAGTCTGCTCTGGTAAGTCTTGGGGGCAGAGGTAAAATGCATGGGGGGGTGCCGGCACGGGAGGTTGTCTAAGCTCATCGTGCGAACGGTCACCGGCGATGCGGGTAAACAACCTCTGCAGCCGGTGACCGTCCGCACGATGCGCTTAGACAACCTCCCGTGCCCACACCGCTGCGGGGGATCTGTATCCTAACCCCGCTGCCTGCCCGGCGCCTGGCGCTAGACCCCGAATATAGGCCGCACCCCCACTTTAAAGACTTAAAGTGGGGGGAAAAAGTGCGGCCTATATTCGAGCCAATACGGTATATCCCTTAGGTTCCTGTTTAGAAAGCCTCTCTGGCACAGACACAGGGTCAGCTTCAACAGCATACAAACCACAAAACAAGGAGTGTCCCGCTAAACACACACCGGCCCCGCGCGTCCTTTCTGCTCGAAGCTTGGCGGGGAGAACTTGTTTGCTTGTAACGCGCTCTGTCGGTGGAAAGCGTGCGTACCGGGTTTCTTTTTAAACGTTTTCATTTACATCGAACAATCATGAGATCAGGCTAACAATTGGCGTATTGTCTCTTATCCGAGCGCTACACGATCGGATTATTACGTTATAATATATGATATGATGCTGCAGAACTCGCTTGTTACCAGCTGATCATATAAAATACAAAACTACTGAAATGTAGCCGTTTTTTGCGAATTGAGGAAGTAACCGGATGGTGGCCTCGGTGTTTCAAAATTCTTTAAAAAAAATACATGAAAACCATTGCATTTATCGGTTATTCAGTATAAATTATACATTTAAACATATGGCGCAAAATTAAGAGAAGACTAACGTGTCGGACATTCACGCCACACGGACGATGTGTGACAGATGTAGGATCCACCACTTATGGAACCAACAAAAGACACCAGGCTTGGCCATCTCACACACAGGACAAAATGCCCCACTGGCCGCCTGCCGACAGCTACATCTCATAATCATAAGATCTGCCACTGCACATGCTGTTCGATCAAAAGAATGAAACGCGAAGGCGATCAGATCCACCCTTAAGTCATTTGACGGGTGCCACTTGAGAGCGCCAGGGCAGCCTCATCATCCTCAGTCCGGCCCTGAAAGGCCCACTAAGCATTTTCAAATCTCAATTAAGTCCCCGGAGGGGTGGAATCTGCGTCTGTAGCCCTAATGTGCCCAGAGGTAGCAGAAATATCACTCCGACACTTTAGACCACAGCTCAGTTCTAAATACTAAAGCTTTAAATGATCCGGGCAGAAAAAGGATCAGCATTTTTCTCTCATCCTCGCAATTTACTATGATATAAACCGCCATCAGAGTCCCGAAGACATGTAATAGGACGATTGAGAGATTGATACAAAGTGTGGAATATGTGAGTCTGAGATTATTGTGGGTAATCTTGCACAATTTCCCATCGTTTGTCTGAATTTGAGAACAATACGGGTCTGTTCTTTGTTCCTGCGATGAGTTTATTGATGACTGTAAATGGAAGGATTCTCACATCTCAAGCCAAAATATCCGAAAGGGAATCATACCGCCTTCCAATCAGAAGGGGCCGATTTATTTTTTATTTCATGGCCTTTTCACAAAAGCTTAACATTTAACGTGTAATAAAACATATAAAAAATTGCGTTACCAGATTAATGCTTTTCTTCTTCTGTGGACATCATGCGCATAACAAAACAGAACAAACAGGGCTCGACAAACGCCTGGCGCCACGTTGCCATGGCGACTAGAGAAGATTTCCTGGTGGCCAGAGTTTTTGCGGGACTTTCATTATGAATCCGGCACCCTATACCTGGGAACTCTCTGGGTTTGGGCCCGAGAACTCTGAGTAAATGTGTGTTATGTGATGGCAATTCTTAACAAACCCCGGGTGCCAGAAAAATGAAAACACGACCAAGGAAGAATAAAAATAAGCTGGCTCCTAACTTCCTTGACTGGCTCTTAGATCCAAATTAAATTTGTCGACCCCTGGGAACAACACGTTTTCAGGTGACTGTTTTTGATTTTGATCAAAAGTGAGGCAGAGATGCTCAAGAAAACATTTCACAACAAGTCTCTCCTCTAGACATTCCATGAAATTACTTTAATGCCCTTTTTCCATCTCACTAGCCAGACCATGTCTGGCCATCTGGTACACGAAGCAAATGCCCAGCAGGCAGGTGATTTTATATTTGGGGATACGGCCGCTCCGAGGCAAATCCGGTCCTGGCGTGTGTGGCTGCTGGCTGGATATGCACCGACACACTTACATCATTTGGCAGCCGCTGGCCTTAAAGTGCCGGGGCAGCTTTTTTTCAACTCATTAGCGACAGATATGTAATCCACAGTGAACACGACACGGCCCCGGACCCAGAACCTCTAGGACACGTTTGCTATTCAAGTTTTTCCTTCTGTGTTTCTCGGTCACATACATTACTGGCTTTCTCTAAGAGACAGTTTATCCCCCAAAAACATAATATTTCACTAATTTAACCCCTTAAGGACAATGGGCGGTCCCTAAACCCATTGAAAACAATGCATTTTGAGCCCGTACCTATACGGGCTTTGTCATTAAGGGGTTAATTTAACTGTTTCTGCCGCTATTTTATATCAAATGAATTTATTTAAACCTGCTTTCTTGGGGAAAGCTACGTGTGTCAAAAAATCCTAGTTACTATAGCAGCATAGTATATAATTATATTGTGGAAGCACACGGCTTATTACGTTTGTCTGTGTTCCCTGCTGTAAATCTTATTCACTCGTCGGTCTCGTCTTAGATTCAGGAGCCGTATGCCTGTTCATGCATGTTTGAATTCCCTCACTGTATTAGCCCCTACCGCTTCTGCTGGGAGGCTGTTCTACTTATCCACCACCTTTTCAATAACGTGAAAAAATCTCTATTAGATATATATATAGGCAGTTTTTTTAAATGATCTGCCCCACGGGTTCAAGACCTTCTCTTCATAGTTACACAGATATATCCTAGCTCACAGCACAGTTTAATCAATCGTCATAATTCATTCATAATTCATTAGGTTACAGTAACCATTTAGCAAGAATAAAAGCCTGTAAAGGTTGGTGATGATATTGCAGGTCAAGTTCTATCGAGATAGTGGTTGCTACGCAAGGGACTTCTCTGCTTAATATCGTGGGAGTTGCTGCACATAAAGCTGGTGATTGTGGATGAATGGGGTGCGGTGGCCCTGGCCGGCAATATACTCTGTTTATCTAAAGGTGCGATCCATTCCCTTTTAAAACACCTTTGATAATTACTTTAAAAGAAATAGAGCGCATGTTCCCGGGGTGAGGGAGAGGACACATCCAACCATATTTTAAATCATCCACTTAAACATTTTCTTGTACTAGATTTCTGCTCCTGATTTCCCCTCTGTATTCGTCTAACCAAGAATTTTCTCCAGGAGGATTATGACATCATAGGGGTTATAGCGCTGGGGCTATTAGTACGTAGCATTAAATTTCTTGCTTTAAGCAAACAGTTTAAAAGTACATTATATTTATTTTATTTTTTTTTTATCCCTTGCAGGATTGAAATATTTTTATTTTATTGTTTTTTGGCGCGTTGGTAACTTAATATATGTGAGGAGCTTTAGGGGGTGTCTGGCGATTGCCTAGTTGACCCCCATCCTATCAACCTTATTTATCTGGTATTGTTTCCAGACAAGTTGACGGCCCCCGTCTAGTCTGCCTGGTTTTCCATCCTTAAAGCCTCAAACCTTAATACGTCGTTGGTCACATTTTAAATTCAGGAGCCGTATGTCTACCCCATGCGTTTTATCGTAACCTCTGACCCTCTAGTTTTACATTATGAACTCTTGTCCCAACACGTCTCCTCCTTTGCAATAAACTCCCGTCCTGTAAATTGCAGTTTTTATCATTTTCAACATGCCAATTGATACCTGATTTGAATACAACTGGGGGGCATAAGCCAAACACCCTACTGTTTAACAGTGAGAGTGCATGAGATCTCGTATCATCTCCTGTTGGCATTAGCCCTGATAGGGCACCTGTGAGGGTAGATGGCAATCTATGGCGTGTGGGAAGAAGGTCTGGTCCATGGAGTCAGCTGTAAAGTGGCTGGGATCTGGTAAGAGGAGGAAGGGCTGCACTTTGCTCCTGTGTGCGAGGCGAGGGAGGTGGAATCAGCTGGGAGGGGCAGCTTCACCTGTACTGCCAGGTAGAAGAGCCCCGGACACTGAATTCAGGCTGCCTGGATGACAAGCTGCACCCACTGGGACAGGACACAGGTAAGATCCCCTTACACGTATGACATGACACGACATGACAGAGGCAGGGGGATCGGGGAATACATCCAAAACATGGCGTGACAAGCAGTGATTTCCCCCAGGCTGGCAGTTAAAGGGTTAATCATAAAAGGGGGCAAGAAGAGGCGATCATCTCTGTGGCATTAAATGCATTACTTGCCGTGGTTTGGAAAGCAGGAGCAGCCAGGTAAGGTGGAAGAAGTCCGGCATGGAAGGGGTTAAACAGCCATCCCAGGGAGTGTATATGCAGGGTGAGTAATACCTGCAGGCTTGTGGAGTGTCACTCGGGAGATAAGACGGTGACTCACAGATCCAGGTGGAGTCCGTCGTGTGTTTGCTCTGCTGCTGGATGCTGTGTTTTGTATATATGTTTTATCTTTACTGCTGGGATTGGCAAACTTTGCACGCTGTTTGGTTGGCTGCGCATGCTGGGAGTAGCAGCCCGAAGGAGTGAAAGTGTCAGAGAACTGATTGATTTTGGAGCATCTTTCTGGTGTCTTCTGCTCCTCAGTGGCCGGGAGACATTCCTGACGTGTCTGTGTTGTGAAAATGTTTTCCTGTTACTGTTTGTTGTGAATCAAATCTGTTGTGTTTTTGTTTTTGCCGCAGAATATTTGGAAACAATTACCATTCGTGTTCAGCTGCGTTATTTAAATAATTGCGCAAATATCATATTTTTATTCTACCATTTATTATTATTATTATTATTATGGGTTTTATCCCATCTTACCCTCAGCACTGCGCCAAACATGTATCATACTAACAGTACGTGCGTGCACACAGCTGCTCAAAAGTTTGGGGTCACTTAGAAATGTTCTTGTTTTTGAAAGAAAACTAAACTTTGTCCATTAAAACAACAAGAAATGGATCAGAAATCCAGTGCAGACGGGGTTAATGTTGTAAATGACTATTATAGCTGGAAACGGCTTTTTTTATTTTTTTTTTTGGAATCTCTTCATAGGAGTACAGAGGCCCTTTATCACTCCCATCACTCCTGTGTTCCAATGGCCCTTTATCACTCCCATCACTCCTGTGTTCCAATGGCCCTTTATCACTCCCATCACTCCTGTGTTCCAATGGCCCTTTATCACTCCCATCACTCCTGTGTTCCAATGGCCCTTTATCACTCCCATCACTCCAGTGTTCCAATGGCCCTTTATCACTCCCATCACTCCTGTGTTCCAATGGCCCTTTATCACTCCCATCACTCCAGTGTTCCAATGGCCCTTTATCACTCCCATCACTCCTGTGTTCTAATGGCCCTTTATCACTCCCATCACTCCTGTGTTCCAATGGCCCTTTATCACTCCCATCACTCCTGTGTTCCAAGTTTAAAAGGGTAATTGTTAGAAAACCCTTTTGGAAATTGTAACAGTCAGAAATGTGACCCCAAACATTTGAATGGTGGTGCGATTAATACGTTTTATGAAAATAAATGATCCTTGAGCATTCATGCTATAATAATAATAATAAATATAACAGAACCAAACCCAACACCCCGATTAAATGATGCTTAAATAGTTAAGTGAGTGAAAAGGTATCGCTGACATCATGGCGACAAGGTGTGCATTTATTTTATTATTTTTTTATTAGCAGCCGGTTTATTAGTTTTGTGAATAACGTGAAGTTCACCTCAAAGCAAACAGATGAATGAATCTGGCATTATGGTCTGGCTCAACACTGACAAGCTTAGGCATGACTAGGGCCATCGTTTTGTTCCCCTTAATTTCAGCACCATACCAACTTGTTCCATATTTGGCTCTCAAATTCTTAAATTGGCTCACTTCCTATTTTCTGTAAGAAACCGTGTAGGAAAATCTCCATCTTATTCTTTGATCTTGCTGGATTAAAAGGAATGGCCTCCCAGCACAGGTGGTAGACGGTAATATAGTGAGGGAATGTAAACATGCATGGGATAGACATACGGCTCCTGAATCTAAGACGAGACCAACGACTGATTAAGGTTTGAGTCTTCACGGCAGGAATAACAGGCAGACTAGACGGGCCGTCAGGGGCCGATCTGCTGGCAGAGTCTGTGTTTCTGTGGATGGATGCGTGGAGCTGGCCCCCTGGATGCCCACAGAGCTCGAGTATTTAAAGGAGATGCAGCTGGCGATTGTTTCCATTCCGTGACTCATGAATGTAGAGGTGGCCCTAAGTTTTAATCGGATCAAGAAGCTACTTATGGGCCCAGTTAGTCCAAGGGGCCCCTAGAGCAGGGTTCTACAAACCGCAGGGCTCCTAGGGTGTCGATGACCGCGGTCAAAATGTATCACCTGCACCTCACCAGCTTCATTAAATACTACTGGTGCAAATGGGGGGGCCCCCAAACATCCACCCCCCAAACCACCTCCCGGGGCTGCATGCCAGCGGGCTCTGCTCCCTCACTTAGTGTGTGTGTGTGGTTGTGTGTGTAAGTATATTAGTGTGTGTGTAAGTATATTAGTGGTTGTGTGTGTGTGTGTAAGTATATTAGTGGTTGTGTGTGTGTGTAAGTATATTAGTGGTTGTGTGTGTGTGTGTGTGTGTAAGTATATTAGTGGTTGTGTGTAAGTATATTAGTGGTTGTGTGTAAGTATATTAGTGTGTGTGTAAGTATATTAGTGGTTGTGTGTGTGTGTAAGTATATTAGTGGTTGTGTGTAAGTATATTAGTGGTTGTGTGTAAGTATATTAGTGGTTGTGTGTGTAAGTATATTAGTGGTTGTGTGTAAGTATATTAGTGGTTGTGTGTGTAAGTATATTAGTGGTTGTGTGTAAGTATATTAGTGGTTGTGTGTGTGTAAGTATATTAGTGGTTGTGTGTAAGTATATTAGTGGTTGTGTGTGTGTGTAAGTATATTAGTGGTTGTGTGTAAGTATATTAGTGGTTGTGTGTGTGTAAATATATTAGTGGTTGTGTGTGTGTAAGTATATTAGTGGTTGTGTGTGTGTAAATATATTAGTGGTTGTGTGTGTGTAAGTATATTAGTGGTTGTGTGTGTGTGTAAGTATATTAGTGGTTGTGTGTGTGTGTAAGTATATTAGTGGTTGTGTGTGTGTGTAAGTATATTAGTGGTTGTGTGTAAATATATTAGTGGTTGTGTGTGTAAGTATATTAGTGGTTGTGTGTGTGTAAGTATATTAGTGGTTGTGTGTGTGTAAGTATATTAGTGGTTGTGTGTAAGTATATTAGTGGTTGTGTGTAAGTATATTAGTGGTTGTGTGTAAGTATATTAGTGTGTGTGTAAGTATATTAGTGGTTGTGTGTGTGTGTAAGTATATTAGTGGTTGTGTGTGTGTGTGTGTAAGTATATTAGTGGTTGTGTGTAAGTATATTAGTGGTTGTGTGTAAGTATATTAGTGGTTGTGTGTAAGTATATTAGTGTTTGTGTGTAAGTATATTAGTGGTTGTGTGTGTGTGTGTGTAAGTATATTAGTGGTTGTGTGTAAGTATATTAGTGGTTGTGTGTAAGTATATTAGTGTTTGTGTGTAAGTATATTAGTGGTTGTGTGTAAGTATATTAGTGTTTGTGTGTAAGTATATTAGTGGTTGTGTGTAAGTATATTAGTGTTTGTGTGTAAGTATATTAGTGTTTGTGTGTAAGTATATTAGTGTTTGTGTGTAAGTATATTAGTGTTTGTGTGTAAGTATATTAGTGTTTGTGTGTAAGTATATTAGTGTTTGTGTGTAAGTATATTAGTGGTTGTGTGTAAGTATATTAGTGGTTGTGTGTAAGTATATTAGTGGTTGTGTGTAAGTATATTAGTGTGTGTGTAAGTATATTAGTGGTTGTGTGTGTGTGTAAGTATATTAGTGGTTGTGTGTAAGTATATTAGTGTTTGTGTGTAAGTATATTAGTGGTTGTGTGTAAGTATATTAGTGTTTGTGTGTAAGTATATTAGTGGTTGTGTGTAAGTATATTAGTGTTTGTGTGTAAGTATATTAGTGGTTGTGTGTAAGTATATCACATTCTGTATTTTATGAATAATGATTACTATTCAGCATCCCAACAAATCTTTTCCCCCGCGGCCCCCAAATAGCTGCTCCTAGGATGCCCCGTTGTACAGCGCTCTAGAATATGATAGCGCTATATATAAAGCGAATAAATAATAATAATGGACAGGGCTCCTTCACTAATCTTTATAGCTACAGAAATTTGGAACAAGAGGCCATAATCTAAAACTGGAGAGTCAGAGGCTTATATGGAATGTAAAGAAGTTTTAGTTCATTGAGAGGGTGGTATATACATGGAACAGCCTCCCAGCGGAAGGAATTCTGTTTTTCATGAAAAGCTTTGTGAATGGTTTCTCTAGAAATATTACCTGTGTTACCTCCTGGTTGTTATGGTAGGGCCATGTTGACTAAACAAGCTTATACTACATTAGGCAGGTGAGAGGTAGAGTCTGGTGTTTCTCTGTTATCACCTCAAGTTACATTCTTAGCGGCCTGTCGGATAAAACACTAGCCGGGTGACAACCTGACTTCATTGTGTTCTAAACAATGGAAAAGCCTTTGTCTAATAATAACTCAACGCTTCATACTGACAAAACAAGACTTCGGCTAATGCGTCATCACGGCCAACACTGACCGCTCTCAGGATGGCTTCGCACTACAACTCCCATGACTTGCAGGAGATTTTGACACACTGGTCATTTCTAGAAATAATCAACCATTATGATCGAATTATAATGGCTAGTCACTATAGGAAATGGCTAGTCACTATTTTCACATGCCTTACAGCTATTCTACCTGCCTTACAACTATTCTACCTATCGGTTCATTCAATTATTTTTGTTAAAGTGACATCACCAATTGACATCACCGTTCTTATTACAGCACAATATTTGTCTAACCTCGTATTGGCTGAACTCTTCGTATGTCATTTACTAGATTATTTTTGGAACGTTTCAGCTTTTATAGTTTTTAGGGGTGGGTCTTCGTGATTGAAGTTGAGGACTTTGAGTCACGTGTGTGGAATGCATGCATCGTTCCGTCAAATAATTCTGTTACTCAAGGCTTTCCATTAAAGGCAGCTTTCCCGTTGTGTTATACATATACCTGGTAATTATTTACATTGACCTGCGAGAATCAATAGACAATGAACAATAGGATTTAATCTGTTTTCCCAGCGAAGTGAATGACACAATGTAGCCGTGTGTCTAGGATTAAAGATACAGTCACGGCCAAATGTTTTCTAACCCGACTCTGCCCCTGACTTCTCTTTGGTCTGCAGAGGGTTTCTTTAGGGAAAGCTCTGCTGGCTGCTCGGTTCTTCCCCATTGACAGATCTGGGACTTTAGCTCGTGTATCGGACTAATTTGCTGATAGCCGAGAAGGGTGGATGAATGGGACCCAGGCAGTCATTCATTTACCTTGGGCTCTGTCCCCTGTTGCCCCTGCACAGGATGTCATATACTGGCATTCTGTGTCTTAAAGGCTTACACCCTTTTCTGTATAGTTGTAAGTGTGCATCTTCATCTCAACAGACAGGCCCATGACCACTGTCCAGCGGTCCACGATCGGGCAGGTCATGTCAAGCCTGACTCACAGCGAGCGCTTACGTGACCACATAACGTTGCCCGTGCATGCATAAAGACAATGTGTGTGCAAATGACGTCACAGCAGCCGTTTACCTTATCCTCACCTCCTGGTGACCTCAATTGAACCCAGAAGCATGGTAGTTAAGGATCATTTCTTTTGGGGTCTGTTTTGACCCAGCTAGCCCTGTGACCGTGCTCCTGCTTTTTGATTCAGCTGAGGCGCTTCTAATTCCTGGTTCTGACCCGGCTTCTCCAGTGAACCTGCTCCAGTTTTCCGTTTTGGCTACTGATATCTTGATTCCTGGTACTGACCTGGCTTGTGCAGCGACTGGGCTCCTAGTCCTCTCTCTGCGTGACCATGGTATGGCAGTTGTATGACTTGCCGTGGTGCTCCACAGTGTAAATGGTCCAACTAATGAGATCAGAGATCTCTGTTGTAACTAGACCCATAGAGCAGGGGGCCTGATCACCTAAAAAAGGCAATCTACTCATTGGTTTTGTGGCAGAATGGACACAAGGACGCACGTACAGAAACCCAGGGCTTGCCAATGTCTTCCAAAACTAACCCGTGTCCATGAAAGGGCTCGTCAAAGTCATTGCCATTACCTGGAACTTCCCAGGGTAGGCTACTCGCAGCTCACCATCTAGGGTAGCAGCTTGAGAAGGGATGGGGTAATCACATGTAGGGGCAGGGCTACTTATTGTAGAGAATTGCCCCAGAAAGCCTCTAGTGGGTGGGGAGTAGGCTGGTAGTCATATACTGCTCCCCTGGAGAAAGAAGAAACTGACCTGGATCCGGAGACTCCGGGTCAAACCTGGTGAGTTCCCATGTATTGCCAATTTTTTAAAGTTGTTTGCCATAAAGCCCGTAGGCAGACACTCGCTTACGTTCAATGAATTTGTTTTTTTCAAACAATCATGGCTGGCATTTCTGCCGCCATTCTTCTTACGGTTGGTATCCTGAAACCAAACCTTTTCAGAAAATGTTGGATTTAGATTTAATTAGCATGTTTGTATATTATATATGATAGAATTGTTTTGTACCAGGAAAAAAAAATGAAGACAAAAAGTGTGTGTTTTTGATAGAGAGCAAGTAATTGCCGATGAAACCCAAGCAATGTGCAGAGGCTTTCTCAGGGCAAGCCGGTGCTTGTTTTTGATATTGCATCACATGCGCAGGATGTGCTTAATGATGGCTCGTTCTTTGTGGAATGTCATGTTGAAATAATATTGTTTAGTTTACTTCTTTGGAGAACTGTCTGCAGCACAACATAAACACCTTTGTCTGTCATGCCGTGGAAATCTGCTTGTAGTGAAAGAGAGTCCTCTTCAAGCGCATTCTGTCTCTGGGCAAAGCTTAAGAATCCATGGTTTCTGTGAATGGAGGAAGCAGTGAGAATCTGGACACCCCAAGCTAGCTGGCCTGGCTAGAGGGGTACACACATCGCTCAGTGAGGACGCCTCGACACCTCTTTGCTGAGTGCTAGAATGTGACGTCATCGCCATACCTGCGAACTTCTGAGCTCCAGCTACCCGGAGCCTTCCCTTGCGGGAAGCGGCCAGGACTGACGGCGGTGGGCGGTCCCGCTGATGTTGCAGGAAACACTCCCACTTAAAGGGGAAATGGGCGGGGCGTGTCCAGAGGACTTGAGTGTTGACTGAGAGAACCGTAGAAGCGGTGCTTCACCCAGAGTTCTCCAGGTCAAACCCGGAGAGTTCCCAGGTGCGGTCATCGCAGCTTCTGGTAAAGCTCTATGGATAGACGGCACACTGAACAGTGGCGGAAGGACCCAGTGCAATTATACTAATCCACTTCATCTGAGACAATTTTTATTTGAAGATGAAGAGTTACTATGAGATTTTATTCTGAGGGTCTCTTTTTCAGAAATAAAAGGGATAGGTACAGGCATGGTTCATGGCAGATATGAGGGGTTTTTTTTATTTATTTAAAACTAAACTAAACAGTCCCCTGGGTTAAAATGTTCTGTTTAGGCCCAAAAGAGCAAAACACACACACATACACTGCTTTTACAATGCCTGCCTGTGTGCACATACACACACACACACACACACTTACTTCCACACAAACATCCTGGCTTACGCTTGTCCATGTGGCCACATGCTTACTTGCCCTAACATACGCACTCTCTCTCCTCTTTCTCCCTTCCCTTTCTCTATATCTGTCCTTTTTTATTTCTCCTTTTTTCTGCCAATCTCTTACCTTTCTCCCAATCCTTTTTCTCCCAGCTCTTCCAGACAGATGACATACATTGTGGTGGCAGACAGCGGTGTAGCGGTGTCCGTGTATGGACACCTTGCCGGCCTCTGATCCAGGAGGATACTATCAGCTTGTTGGTTTCCTCCTGCAGACCCCTAATTCGTGATCGGAGTGGGACCCTGGCTGTAGATGAGTCTGTTTAGGCACATTATGACATCATTTATCTGTAGAAATACAAATAAATCTCTGTCGCTTGCTTCTCGATCCTAATAGGTTTATGTTGTGCTGTCTGGATGCTATTCAGTCCAACAAACTGGTTTATTGCTCTAGAATCCCGAGCCTGTTTGCAGATATTACAAATATCGGTAAATGAGTGAATGCATCGCTACATGACACGGCCTGGGGGTTGAATGCTGATACAGCCGCTTTTTCTATAATCCAGCACTTTAAGTCACGTTAACGAGGAAACAAACAAAACATGCGCTGTCTACTCTTCTAACTTTTTTTTTTTTTTTACCCCAAAGCTCACGCTGACTAACAAATAAACAATAAACTCTTTATTTAAGTGACAAAAAATGTGTCACTTCTTGGAAACAAATTTGTTGTCGGGTGGTATTTAGTCACAAGATCTTCTATACGCTGTTTATAAAACTGAGTAAATCCATTCAGAAGAATAATGTATTTTACATTATTTTGTGTTTAACTTTAAGGGCTAGAGAGCCCTCATACCCAGCAAACCCAGCCTTTTTACTTTAGCAAGATGGTGGTAGACAATTAAACTGCTTCCCAGAGGTGGTAGCGGTTAATACAAGGTGGGAATTTAAAAGTGCATGGGATAGGCCGGGGCGGATCCTGTATGTGGCATCCCCCCCCACACACACACACACAAATTAATGTTGTCAAGAATATTTATTTCATAAATTTTTTAACTGTACGTCAACTGGAAAAAATAGAAATCTGGAAAAATAAATTCTTAATTCAATTAAAATAAATAACCTTTACTGAACAGATATGGTACAGCATAATTCCCACCACTATACACTGAGCCAGACATTAACATTAGTGCAGCATAACCCCTATTACTATATACTAATCCAGACATTGACGTGGTAGGCCTCTGCCCACTGCACCACTGTCCCTGAAACAGCCTGCCTGTGCCATCGCTACCCCTAACTTACTCACTACTAACTTACTAACTTCATTCATTCACCCATTCACTCTCTCGCACCCTTTTACCTCTCTTGCAGATTTCTATGGTCCAGGGGCCCAGCATCACCGGGGGGCCGCGCAGATGTCTATGCAGCCTGACACCCGCCTAACGCTGGCCCGCAGCTTACTGCTGTGGCTCCCGCACACTGTGTGAGGAAACTCTTTCCCCGACCAGGTTCCTGCTGCCCCTGCGTGGGAAAAGTTTCCTCACACAGTGCGCGGGAGCCACAGCCGTAAGCCGCGTTAGGAGCAGGGCCGGCCCGACAATGGAGCCAAGTGGGGGAACCGCTCCAGGCGGCACTTTTGAAGGGACGGCACTTTGCCGCCCCAAGCCTTTTTTTTTTTTTTTTTTAAAAGCGAAAGAGAGAAAGGCGAGTCTCCCTGTTCGGTCTCGGTGCCGGCTTGTAATGCTGAGTGCCGGACGATTTCCGGCGCTCAGCATTACAAGCCGGCACCGAGACCGAACAGGGAGACTCACCGCAGGACTGCTGAAAGGTAAGTACAAGGGGGGGGGCGGAGGGAGAGGAAGGGTAGATAAGGGGGGGACGGAGGGAGAGGAAGGGTAGATAATGGGGGGGGCGGCAGGGACGGAGGGAAAGGAAGGGTAGATAAGGGGGGGCGGCATTTTAAAATTCGCCCCAGGCGCCATTTTGCCTTGGGCCGGCCCTGGTTAGGAGGCCATCAGGCCACCGGGCATCCCCCTGCTGAGTGGCACCCAGGGTGCCCCCCTTTAGGGACACTGCTGGGGATAGGTATACGGCTCCTGACGAGACCAACGACTGATTAAGGTCGGAGTCTTTACGGTGGGGAAAATAGACCAGAGGGCCATCGGGGGATTGGCAGAGGGCGCCGGGTCCCGACTTTCACTGTTATAAATATACATTTGACAACCCTCTCCGACTGCGTTGGGAGTCCTGAAACTTTCCCAGGGTTCTCTGTTAGTATCTTTTTAAAATGTCAGGGTCGGGCAGCAGAGAACAAAAACTGCAACCATAATAAAATGTATATTCCACTTGATGTTGACTGGTTTCCGTGGCAACCAAAGTTACCGCATTTCGCGTAAGTCAGGTCAACACAGTAACCTCTCTTAGTATGTCGCGTGTTATGTGTCAGGTCTCTTTATTAATCGTTACACGCACACATTCCAAAACCTGCCGGGTGAGTGGAATATAATATCCTCGTCACGGGCCGGCCCCCGGACTGTATTATATAGCCAAGTTATGAAAACTCAGTCCAAAACCGCTGTGAGAGGAACTCCAGGTGAGTGAAGACGGCTTAAGTCCTAAATACGCGTCAGAAAGGATGTTGTTATACTGTATGTAGAATGGAACATGCAGGCGTTGGTTTTTTTTCCTGAAATACTGCTTTCTGATCGACGGAATGAATGGAAACAAAGCCCTTTTCCTTTTCATCACGGGGGGGGGGGGGAATTCTACAAGCAAACAGAAGTAGGGACACAGAACTTCCGCATGGTCTATCTATCCGTTTCTCTACCCGCTATGAGATGTTAGACCTGCCTTGCTCTTATGTTCAGAATAGAGTTATAGCTATCCAGTGCATGTTTAAATTCCCTCACTGTAACAACCTCTACCACTTCCGCTGGGAGGCTGCTCTCATCTACCACTCCCTCCGTATAGAAATACACATGTTTCTCTGCTGTACTTTGTTGAATCCCGAGATGAGATCAGCTGGAACGACCAGCGCCCGTCTTTCTAATCAGACTTTTTTTATCTCCACGCAGGAATTAAGGGAGTGTAAGGGAAGCGTGTTTTGAACATACACATGACGGGGCGTTAAGCACAGAGAACCACATGGAAGCATCGCACCTATAAATAAAACACTCGCTGGGCAGGAGGAATAATCCTGAGCCTTCTCAGCACTTCTTGGTAAAAAAAGTCTACTCACCCCCTCTGGTTGTTTTAAAGGACAGTTTACTGACCCCCTGCAGCTCCGTCAATGAAGAATACATGTTAAAGGGCGTTGTATGTTGTTTAATATGCATTCATTAAACCGTCTGGAAAGAAAAAAAAAAATAGAAGGACTTACCTTTAGGAGAAGCTGCAGCTCTGGAGCTGCAACACACCACGGCTTATAGAGGCAGGGAATGGGACGCGCTGGAATCCTCGCTTGTTAGTGGTGATTCTACCGCTCAACGCTTCTACAAGCTAAAGAGCTGGGGGACGGGGAAACAGGTGAAATGCGTTGGGGGCAATCTGCTGAATCCCGCTGTGCAAGTCGACAAAAACAATAATATAAATATTTCATGGTATATGGCATATGATGTCACGTTAATGTTCTTTTAATGACATGATTTGTTACCAGGAAACTCTATCTTTGTTTCCTGTAGAGTGCGTTTTGCAGTCACGCCGGCACAGAAAGAGACTGTCGGGGTCACTGACCTCTACCCTCTTATCCAAATACACCCCTAACGACCCGCATCTCTCTTCCTCTTCCCGCTCGCGTATTCAGCATTTGCCCCGGGCTTCACCCCTCCTCTGGAATTCCCTTCCCCGTCCCGTTAGACTTTCTTCCTTCTATGTACATTTTAAAAGGTTTTACATTTTTATTTGTTAGGAGGCGTACAACCTTCCCTCCTAACACTCTCAGCCATCATCCTAAGTAAGCTATCTGAACAACCAACAACCTCTACAGACCATCCGGACCCGACAGACTCATCCCCATTCCAGCCGTCCTCTCCTACCGTCTGACCTCCCCCTCAACCACCGGCTAGATTGTAAGCTCCCAAGATCAGCGCCCTCTTCTCCTTTTGTAGCGGTTTGTCATTGTGTGTGATTTAAAATTATTTAACTGATTGTAACAGCGCTACGGAATCTGCTGGCGCCATATAAATAAATCTTATGTTACCCATGGGAACAAAACAAGCAGATTTGGTAAAAAGGATACCATTTTCTTGGCTAGCTGAAATGTATAGATTGCAAGCTTTCAAGACAACTAAGGTCTCCTCTTCAGGCACTCAGTTAGCCAAGAACCCCGGAGGCTTGCAATCTAATGCAAATGATAAAGGTATCCTCGTTATCAGTGTGCTGATGTTTTACGTCACTTCAGTTGTCCTTTATCGCCACTTTCTCTTATTGTAACAGCGGCGCTTTGTAAATCAACACAATTTTTTTTTTTTTTTAGATGGCGGCTCTTCCTACGACAGAAGAAGGGATTCTGAGAAGAGGCCACCCGACGCCGAGTGAAGATGATGCGTTTCACACGTATGGATCCTCCGCAGGGCGCATCACCGACGAAACGGAATACGTCCGAAAGGTAAGAGTAGCCGTGGCCCCTGTCTGACCATCCGAGGGCCCAGGCTGCTTGTCTTTGGATTATCAGTGATGTTTGCAGGTTAGATTAGTGCTGTACCCTTCTAATACTCTTCTAGAAATAATCAGGGCGTTTGGCGGAAGGGCTTTACCGGCACATCGTTTCAATCTAACGTTTCTTCTGAGGGCTTCTAAAGGTTTCTTTTGTTTGGCCAACGCTCTCACAGCAGAATGTAGACTTGACGGATATCATGATAAATCTAGAAGTATCTTCCTTTGTAGGGGGGATGCCCTCCTTGCCCACCACCATGTATACTAGAGCCAGGTGTAAATTCCCTTTCTTATTGAATAACCGTCTTACGGGATCTGTATAGCCAGTGGGACAACCCCCCCCCCCCCCTTCAGTCATTCAATCTTTCATCCATGCTGTTTCTTATGTCCTATATAAAGTATTCTGCATAGGCTGTACCCTCTATAACAGACATAATAGGACACAAAATTAGAATCTTGTTCCTTTTTATGAGGTATCAGGAAATCAGTAATTCTGACTTTATGTTTGAAATTGTCTGATGGATACGCTGACAATCTAGAACACATTCCACGCGTGACAAATGAAATCTGCTTAATAGCCACAAGGGGGCAGTGTAAGACTGTCAGCAAAATTGTAAACCATTCAAATGTAACTCTTAGTGATGCTGTCAGATTATATTTTGGGTGAAGTTACTGCACATGAGCTGAGGTTCTTTAAACTGTGACAGAATTATCCTTATTTAGGAAGCATACCTCCAAACTGTCCCTGTTAAGGAGAGACAGTCCCTCTTTGGAACTCGCATTCCTCCCCTCTTTTCTCAGATCTCAGAATGGTTGATGGGTATGCGTGTATCACAGAGCAAGTCACGTAAATAGCAACCAGCAGATTGCAGAGTGACATAAAATGACTTCATAAAGCTTGTTTTTTTTTTTACTTTGTATCTGATCCAAGCGTACTTTACTTAAATGATTATATACGCTACTGTTCAAAAGTTTGGGGTCACTCCATGAAAACAAGGAAATTTCTGTCTGTAATCAGCGAACACAACGTGCCATTGGAACACAGGAGTGATGGGAGCGATAAAGGACCATTGGAACACAGGAGTGATGGGAGTGATAAAGGGCCACTGGAACACAGGAGTGATGGGAGTGATAAAGGGCCACTGGAACACAGGAGTGATGGGAGTGATAAAGGGCCATTGGAACACAGGAGTGATGGGAGTGATAAAGGGCCATTGGAACACAGGAGTGATGGGAGTGATAAAGGGCCATTGGAACACAGGAGTGATGGGAGTGATAAAGGGCCATTGGAACACAGGAGTGATGGGAGTGATAAAGGGCCATTGGAACACAGGAGTGATGGGAGTGATAAAGGGCCACTGGAACACAGGGGTGATGGGAGTGATAAAGGGCCACTGGAACACAGGAGTGATGGGAGTGATAAAGGGCCATTGGAACACAGGAGTGATGGGAGTGATAAAGGGCCATTGGAACACAGGAGTGATGGGAGTGATAAAGGGCCATTGGAACACAGGAGTGATGGGAGTGATAAAGGGCCTCTGTACGCCTATCAAGAGGTTCCATTAAAAAATAGATTTTTTATCCATTTAATGTGATTTAAATGGACAAAATTTACTTTTCTTTGAAATACAGTGCTTTTTTTAGTAAACGGTTGTGTATATATTTGATAAATAATAACCATTACGTTAAACTTCAGGGAGTTAACTTTATATTATGAAAGAGTAATATTTCTTTATTACCATGCATTTTAATAAGAAAAATCAGACCTCTTTATATGGCGTCTGTTGTTTTTTATGTGCATCGTCTCTTGCGATTCCTTGAAAAGCCAATAAGTATTCCTCATTAAAGTTACAATAACGTTTTGTAATATTGGAATGAGTTATGCAAAGTCTAGCTGCATTCTATGGTTTTTATTCTCGTTCGTTGTCATTCTCAATAATGACTTCATACTTTCAGTAACTTCAAACAGAGAAAAGGTTATCTTATTTTTTTGAGTGTTTGTTAAAAAAAAAAAAGTTTCCTTTTTTTTTTCTCTTTTCTTTCAGATTCGAACTACTTTAGAGAAGATTCAAAGCCAATTATTTAAAGATGATATAAATGGTAAAACGCAGCATTCCAAACATCAACAGGTAAAATAAGTGAAGTAAATGTATTATTATTATTATTATTATTATTATTATTATTATTATTATTCCATTTATGAAGCGCTAACATATTCTGATATAGGGTGACCAACATACACATAAAAAAATGCTTATACATATGGACACAACATGAGTTGAGGACCCTGCGCAAGAGCTTGCCATCTAGCCTTACTGCACTTTCATACAGAGTTCCTGGCGAGAATGATGGGCTGATGAGGGTCCGGCTTATGAGCTTAAAATCCTTTATATTTACCAAACAGTCCCAGTTTTGTAAAATACTATTTTTTATTTGCTATCTCAGACAGCTGGTTTAGGGTGTAGCTTGGCTCTGGTGACCGTAGTCCCTATAGGACATCAATGAGAATTTATGTTTTTTCTTTTTGCTTTTTATCCAGTATGTTTTCTTTTTTTATTCAATATTCTCTTCCAAACTCCTTATTTATATACGTACCTTAAGTCTCAGGGATTTTGTTCCTATCTCAGGGTCATACAATCTGGAACTGATTCATATTCTACACTGCTGTGATCCTATATAAGACTCCCAATAGGTGTTTTCTGCTATCAGTATGTTATGGTTGATATCCCTGCTTGAATGCAGGTGACTCGATTCTATATATCTTTAAATAATGACAAGTCAAGGTTTCCATGAACCAGTTGGTTAAAGCACTTGGTGATTCACTACATAGAAGCTCCAGGATGGGTTATTAAAGGGTTAATATTTAAAGAATCTCATGGTTCAGCTCATCCCAGGTACGGTTATATAGCACAAAAGACCCAAAGACTCCGCGGACCTCCAACCTTTGACCTTGGTGGCTCCTTGCACCGCAGGACTCTTGGGGGCATATATTATACCCCAGTATGTATATAATCTCTACACTTTACAATGTTTTGCTGACATATGAATAATGGTATTAATATTTTATTCATTTTAATGTAATGGGATCGCTGTTTATTTCAGAATTCTCCCAACTCCCTACAAAATGTCGATGAAGAAAGTTCGTTCAGCTCCAGATACAAGCAGATCGTGGAGAGGTTAAAAGACGAAGACCTGCAACTTGTTGAAACAAATAAACAAAATGAAGACCTGCAGATTAAGGTACCGGAGCTGTTTTCAGTGGGTTTTGTTTGTTTTTTGTTAAAAAGAAGATGGCTGCTTTAGTGATGATTTTATGGTTTTTAACAGAACAGAATTTTACGTTTAAAATCTATTATTTTAACGATTCATTCCGCGCTTCTGATGTAACCGTCCTCCCCTCCGAATGCCCGGAATTAATACAGAAGGTACAGAGGAATTATACGGGATATTATATAGAATAAGGGGCAGAGGGACGCCTGGGGGTACGATGTGTTTAGTAAATAAAACGATGATTTAATGACATAAATACCTATCGAAAGACATTACGATGGCGTAGAAAGTCTTAGTTAAAGCCTTCAAGCGCATCCCCTGTAAGTGAGCTATTCTTTTTGGCCAGGTAAGAAGTCCTCAGGCATGTATTTAATCATTCTATATTCTCCCTCTCCCTGTCATTCACAAAGTTATTTACACATAAGGTGGGCCTTTTAAGCATAGAATTGGTGTGTGGTTTATGATCGCTGCGGTAATTATATTCTGTCTCTGTAGCTGGAAGCCACGCGTGAAGCAGGATCGAGCGCTTTAAGAGATGCTACGCGAAAACTGTATGAAAATTACGGCAAGAAAGCTGAAGCGCTCCGGAAAAGTCACTTGGAGGAGAAGCAAGCGCTTGAGGTACAGTGAACGGCATCCCCTCAATACTCAACCGATACTCAGCATCCCGAGTCCCCTCTGCTTAAAGGTGTTGTATACGGCACTATACATAGCAGCGTATACGGCACTATACATAGCAGCGTATACGGCACTATACATAGCAGCGTATACGGCACTATACATAGCAGCGTATACGGCACTATACATAGCAGCGTATACGGCACTATACATAGCAGCGTATACGGCACTATACATAGCAGCGTATACGGCACTATACATAGCAGCGTATACGGCACTATACATAGCAGCGTATACGGCACTATACATAGCAGCACATACTATAGTGTTGCAGCAAAGTTCTGCAGAACATCTGAGGGTGGGGGGGATGTCTCCATGCATTTGCAAGGGGAGGGGGGATTATAATTTAATGGGGACCCTCAACTATAATCTCCATTAAAGTGGATTTGATGGCTGATGTGTCGCTTTAGCAAAGAGTTCCACGTCTACAAAATCAACTCGGTTCCTCTGAAGGAAGCAGGTTGACCGAGATCTTAATTGGAACGTCAGGTCTGTCCACCAACGCAAGTTCATGTAGACACTACCTCAACGGCGTGTGTGCAACCCCAAAGCAAATTGAGGGGAGACTCAAGAGTCTCCTTTTACACGGCACTCAACCCCACAAAAATCCATGATTTTTGCCAATGGACAAGTTGCTGTTCAGGTTGGCTTTGTCCAGTACTGCTGAGGGGGTATCAGGTTATCAATCAACGTATCTCTAATACGCAACGACACACAAATTTGATGCATAGCGCAGTCTTGGTGAAGGATGTGTTACTCCATCTGATGATTAGGCACAGTATTAAGTGTTCTTGTTCTTTTACACAGTCTAAGTTGAACTGAAGAGACGCTGTGTATGCCAATAAAAAAAAAAAAACACGTTGGAGGCATAAAATATGATGTTACATTTCTTAGGCATCTGCGGTCGAACATGAAAGAACCCTGAAGAACAGCGTGGACAAACTGCATGAAGTAGCCGAGAAAATCCAAGAGAAGCACGGTCGGATCCTGGAGCTGGAGAACCTCATGCGGAGAATGGAAGAAGTGAGTGAACACTTGCACTTGTGTGGAGAGCTAGTTGGCTGTCATGGGGATTTACTAAACAGTAGCCTATAAAGTTTACACAAACTGTCAGCGAAACATTGCATTTCGTTAATTTTGGAATTTGGAACATATTATGCTGTTTTTGGGTTCGCAGGAAAAGACGGTGTTACTCGAAAAGAAACAATGGCTCGAGAACGAGATTTCCCGGAGGATGTCAAACCCTGCCGGCATGAACGGGTCGGTAAATCTGCTCTGCTTTCCAGCTTTCTCATCAGATTGCAGTAAAATGGCAAAATCAAGGATTCGGTTTTATTAACGAGACAGAAACTTCTAATACCTTTTTTGTGGCAGTAATTGGCATCTTCCGGGAACAGTTATTGCATCTGTATGATTGCGTTCGCAGTGAAGCAAAGATATGGCAGATTGTCTTTGTTCCTTATTTCATTTGTCTTCTCATTTGACCCAATGCCACCACAATCACTAGGGAGGACCGGGCTGTGGCCCTGGGCTCCAGGCTTAGGAGGGCCCTACAGGTACCCAGCAATGTTCAAGCAGCCCGTTCTCTAAGCACCTGCCTTGCAACATTCCAGGGCCTCGTTAATTCTTTATTTTTCTTGCTCTGTGTGAGCGGTTGCTTTTAAGGTGCTGTTCCACCTACTTTACTGAATTTGACACCTCTTTACGATGAAATTCCTTGTTAGAAATATTAATTCTAACCAACCAACATTCAGTGGGTTTGCATGGATGCCTGATAAATGGTTTTGGGTGAGGACCCCGGTGGTTATGCCCTCGAGTGCATTATAATTTAATCAACAGTATCCAATGCCTGCATTGATAGGGTCTTCCAGCGTAGACACCATAAGGGCCATGGGTTTCGATAATTGTTGGTTTCCTCAGTAACTGGAGTATCTTCAGAACACTATAGTTTTAGGACGGGCTTCCACGTCATGTAGAAGGAGTAGCTGTGATTTTTTTCCTTGTTCTATTAGTTGCGTAAATGTGCAGACTGAGATTTCCACTACGCAGGAGCAGATCACCCACCTGCAGAACTTAATGATGTCCCAGCATCAAAGCCTGAGAACGTTAATCCAGGAGGTGAGGTAACGTTTGTCTACTGAAACATTTCTATCGTAAGGTTCTAAAAGCCCAACCTGACCACAACCAACTTGGCACAACTTTATATCTTATATCATTATTTTCCACAAGGTAACAATGTAGCACGTCATAATTTGGCGCAATATTTAACCCCTTAAGGACAATGGGCGGTCCCTAAACCCATTGAAAACAATGCATTTTGAGCCCGTACATGTATGGGCTTTGTCATTAAGGGGTTAAGTTTGCAGCAAAACGACCAAATTCTACTGACTTCACCTCCATGTCTGCTTTTGAGCTGAACTCGGCTCTGCGCAGAGAAACCTGCCAATAATATAAGTATTCGGCTGAGCTCACTTGTTGTTTTCAATTTTTGATTTTGTTTTTCAACAAATACTTTTTAAAAAAAATATTTTCCAAATTATTTTGTGGTATTTTTTTTTTATTATTATTAGAATTTTTATTTTATTTTTTTGTAGAAAATTAAAAGTTGTCTTTCCGTGCGTCAGACAAGTATAAATAGCTTTGTTAAACATAAAATATTTACATGTATTTTTTAACAACAGAGGGAAGATTTAAAAAACAGACTGAAGGAACAAGATGATACTATTGTGGATTTGAAGGAAAGAATCACTATGCTAGAATGTCAGGTAACAAAAAGTTTGTCACATTAACTACATAAATAAGTCACAAGTAAATGTAACCACGCATTTGGGGGTTAAACGCGCTGAGAAAGTGATCAATGATCATAACTCACCAAAAATAAATGTAGGGGGCCCCCGTGTTCTTGGTCCCTGTAGCGATCACATTCGCCATATTGAAGGGCTGTATGCCTTAAGCTTGAAAATTGGTTGTATCACTATAGCAACCAATGGAATGTTTCAGTGGTTGCTATGGTTATAATACCATTTATTTTTTTTTAACTTTGCCCCTGAATCATCAAATTAAACCCCCAAATGTTAGGAATATGTATTGTCGAAGCAAGCTTACATAACGTTGCAGTAATGCTGATCATTAATGATTTTTCTTTTATTTTCACCCAGAATAAAGAATTGAAATACAAGATGGAACACTCTATGAGCCCCGCAAAACCGAAAGTCTCAAAAGCCATTTCTGTAAAGTATGCAAATGCTTTCATCGGATCTTTTCTTAGCGTTGTAATATATACAAAGTATCATTTTAAAAACATTGTAGGTATGATATAAAGGTAACAACCAGGTTTTGCCCCCGAGTCTCGGGGTGTCGGGGTAAATGGGAAGATTCTCAGGGTCACACAGTCAATAGTGGACCCCTTCATATTGTAATGAGATCTGAATATTTGCCACTGATATAAATATATATCACTGCTGGAACACAGAAACATTCATTAGGGATGTGTTATTTAATTTCCATCTGCAGAGAAATACCAGCAGGGGTTATAAATCCCCCAAATCTCCCTGATAAAATAGCCCAGAAGGTCCTCTCCCTGCTTGACCTCTCCCATCCGTTATCACGTACATTTACATCGGACATGGAGGCTCCTATTATGTGTAAATCTTCCTTTGCTTACTCCGCAGCAGCACAAGTTTAACATACATTTTATTCTGTTTAATTTAAAGATATGATGTGACACACATACACACACGCTGCCCCTCAACCAAATCCTATAAAGCCTGGGGTCCCATCACCATCTTCCTATTTCTCTGCTGCTCCTTCGGCAAGTCTCGTATTGTTTCTTTTTGTAGTTCCAGGGCTGAGCACCGGGTCCCCGGCACGTATAATAGATTTGTGTGCCTTGGGTCCTGCTCCCCTCTTCCCACTACGCTTTCTCCCCTATACAAACTCAATTTCCTTTGCATTCCCTCCTATACATCAGGTTATAAATCTCTGGATGAAATAAGTAAAAACACAAATAAGAAACAAAAACCATTCTGGTGCGAAGTTTGATTCAGAACATTCCATTGGTTGCTATGGCGGAAAGGCCGTTTTTCTAAGTTTTGCATCGGAGTAATTTGCTCTACGTAACCTCAAATTAGTGCTAGGTTAGGTTTTCATTTTTTTAGTGCATCAAACTCCATACATACCGCTTTGATCTAAAGTTCACTTTGGTGCTGATGGAAAAAAAATGGTGAGTTGTACTCGGATAACCCAAAACAAGCCAGCGTTTGGCTTAAATTACAGATCGAAAATGATTTCCTAACTCGGATATTTTAAAGGCAAGTGTGTTGAATGCAGAAAGTACCAGATTTAAACCTATCCTTTTTTTTTTTATTGTTTCAGTGAATCCATGTTGGATAAAATGTCGCCATACTTCATGCTTCGAAACCTCACACGGCAAAACGGCACAGAAAGAAGCTGATGATAAGCGGCCTGTGCCATCATTTCAATGTACAGATCCCTCCTGAGCACAGGATGAGTGACAACCTTTAATGTTCCTCAAGTGTCAACCGTCAATCATTTTAACTTAATAGAGAAGGAGTGGGATGTTTGTGTGATGCGATCGTTCCTCATGATGTAAGCACCGTGGATGTGAACTCTCTGCTGTTTGGACACAAGCTGGGGAAACGGCGTAGTCATCGGTGGCGTCGGCAGGAACCTCATGCTGTGGCCCCAGGCCATAAAATAATTGACTTTAATCATTTATGTTGTTATCATATGAATACACTTTTTATTTATAAAAGTGACAGGCATGGAAATTATATACGGGATCTCCGGGGCTCACTAGAACAGAAATGGCAAATCACCGCGGCCAAAATATAAATATGAAACGATAACGTATTGTATGAAATGTAAAAAAAAACAATGTAACACTTAAAATATCACCATTCCTCTTAAAAAAGGTTTTGTTTTTTATTGTATTTGATGTAGTCTTGACTCACCACACTCACTCTCTTACCCTGGGGTGCCGGCGCGTGTTTTTGCACGTGGGCCGCACTACATCTCGGGGGGTAATGTAAAGTTGCATGGCCTGATTGGGGCCGGCCCTGTACCCAGGACAGCCTACCCTGCCTATGGGTTTTGTTATAGGCATTATTAGGCCATACAGGAGTAGTGGTCATTCATTAGTCCTCCTGGTGTCTGCGTAGCTTGTGTCGGCCATTTCAAAAGTAAAGCTAACGAAATGATTCAGAAACACGGAATAGCCGTGCGGGAAATACAAGATCGCCTTTTACAAAGGAGTGGATCTGTGTGTCCTCGGCCATGTAGGTCAGCAGCACAGGGAAAAGGGAGGCTGCCAACCATGCCTTTTACTGAATAAGCGTGATGGGCGACCTCAGTAGTGATGGGGACAACGGTTGCCTAATAATGAACGTTGGTTGTTGGACTACTGCCTAATAAAATGTGCCATTTCAAGCATTTTGGTTTTTCTCAGCCCAATGAAAATTTAAATTGACTCCTTGCATGGTTTTAAATGCAAAACATTCAATGTCCTGGCCATGCTATAGTATATACAATACAAAAGATAATAAAAAAGATACAATACAATGTACTGCGGTTAATAGGTATTCTTGGCCAATTGTGCTTCTGCCTCTTTAGGATGCGCTTAGCATAGGAACGAGGGCACATCGGACCCGTTCTGCCCATCTAGTCTGCCTGTTTTTCCTGTTGTGAAGACTCAAACCGTAAACAGATTTTGGTATCATTTGAGATACAGAAGCCGTATGCATGTTCCCACTTCTAATGGGAGGCTGATCCATTTATCTACCACCCTCTTAGTAAATTTAAGCTTTACTTACAAGTTTTGTCAATGCAGATAATGCAGGACTTTAGAGTTCATGGTTATCTTGAATATGAGATAAGACCCAGAACCAAGCCAAATCTGAAGATTTAACATGAGAAAGAAAAAGGCAAATTGAGTCAAACGGTTATAACCTGCCTTTAGATTCTGCATTCGTTGTATATATATATATATATATATATTTATATATATATATATATATACCGTATTTGCTCGATTATAAGACGGTTTTTTCCAGAGCAAATGCTCTGAAAAATACCCCTCGTCTTCTAATCGGGGTCGTCTTCTAATCAGACCTCAAATAGAGGTCTGATTATGAGACTAAGATCCAGATCCCCCGCACCGCTGCAGGGGACCTGGATCCTCCTGTCCCCCCCCACCCCATTTAAGCCCCCCACACACACACTTACCGGTGCTTCCTGCTGTATTGCCGGGGCAGCGGGTTGACGTCTACGCGATGTGCGCAACGTCCGCTGCAGCCGGAAGGAGGTGTGGCTAGCAGCGGACGGAGACGTCAACCCGCTGCCCGAGGGAGAGGGAGAGGGAGAGAGAGAGGGAGAGAGAGAGAGAGTTATATGGGGGCATAGGGCATTTCTGGAATGCCTTATACCCCTATATGCCACTCTGGCACTTAGGGGGTTAAAAGGCATATTATGGGGCAGAGTGGCATATAGGGAGGTATAAGGCATTTCAGGAGGCAGAGTGGCGTTAAGGGGGCATTTAATAGAGCACTCTGCCTCCTGAAATGCCTTATACCTCCCTATATGCCACTCTGCCCCATAATATGCCTTTTAACCCCCTAAGTGCCAGAGTGGCATATAGGGGTATAAGGCATTTCTGGAGGCAGAGTGCTCTATACAATGCCTTTTAACTCCCTTAATGGCACTCTGCCTCCTGGAATGCCTTATACCTCCCTATATGCCACTCTGCCCCATAATAGGCATTTTAACCCCCTAAATGCCAAAATGGGATATAGGGGTATAAGGCATTTCTGGAGGCAGAGTGGCACATAGGGGGTCAAAAGGCATATCATGGGGCACAAAGGCATACCATGGGGCACAGTGGCATATAGAGAGTTAAAAGGCATATCATGGGCCACAGTGCCATATTGGTGTGGCAAGCCTGGGGGCAGATGTGCGTAACTGGGGGACAGGTTGGAAAATACAAGGAAATAAAAAAAAAAAATTTTTTTTCTCAATCATAGCTTTTATTTAAAAAAATAGTTTACATGAATTAACATTTACTGGTAAAACTTTTTTTCTTTTGGGTCGTCTTATATTCAGGCTTTTTCTTTTTTTTCCTAAGTTAATATTCAGATTTTGGGGGGGTCGTCTTATAATCAGGGTCGTCTTATAATCGAGCAAATACGGTATAATGTTAGATGTTTATACTTGTTTAAAATAACCCTTCCTGCAGTGAGGATACAGTCGGCGCTCGTGTAATTCAGGAGCCTATCTGCTGCTCGAGCGGCATTATCAGTAAGTACGAGGCCCAAGTGGCCACCGGGCACTATTCTGGTCGGCCAGATGGACGGTCTGGACCCGGCCAAATGGTTCTTATCTGCAGTCAAGTTCTACGTTTCTATTTGGCAGCAGGAAAGAAGCTCATAATTTCGACGATCGCCCCTTCCTTCTCGTGTCACTTTGTTACACACGTTATTTAACCTGCAGGTAAATGACTTTAATAAATGCATCGGGCAGGGCGACCAATTACCACGATGCGTCCTGATAATCACATCTCTGTATTATCGACAAAAATCTGCACCCTCCGGTTAAGCGGGAGAATGTTCACGATTTATGGCGGAATTAACACTGTAACTGCTGAGACGGAGTAATGTATCAAATCTAAATGGATCCGTGTGAATATTTATAAAAGCGCATTGAATGGAAGATGAGCTTTATTATGAATTCATGAACCTGTGAATTATTTACTCTTAATATGCGTATAACTTACGGAGAAATACACATTCACTGTATATTATGACCGCTATAACATCTTTTAATTGTATTTTTATTTGTTTACTTGTTTGCTTTTGTATTAGGATAAACAGCGTTCGGGATCGGCTTGCTCGGGGCATCTCCTGTTGTACAGCGCCGCGGAATACGATGGCACCATATAAAACAAATAATGATGCTCATTCCTCCACAATGTTGCACCTACCTGTAGTAACCATCAGTCAGTGGCTTTGCGATGGTCATGGGTTTCTGAGACCCCCTTTGTGCATGCCAGGGTGGGCTAATCATGCTTACAACTGCTCTACTACCACAAGCCTTGGTCTCGTCATTCATTATAGCCTAATGCCATTCCCTCATTGTACGAACTCTTACCACATCTACTGGAAGTCCTTTCCCTGAAGAAACACTGTGCTGCATAATTCAATTATAACTCATCTTAAGGGTTCCACTTTGGGAGCCCGTCAACTATGTAGAAATAGCTTCCAAATTACACAAGAAATGGGTCTCTTTGAAACAAAATCCGTAAGACCGGACACACAGAGTCTTATTTTTCATTATTATTCACAATTGGCCTAAATTGTTTGCGTTACAGAAGCTGCTTATTAAGATCCAATTATTCCAACAGCCTGTCTGACGCACACCCTTCAGCCTCCATTGTTAGATAACGGATCTGCTCGAGGCGTTGCGTTAATGGCAGGGAAGAAATAAAAGGCAAGACAATAATAACGTATAAGGGGTTCCATGACACTTATAGTCTAGTGGAGGCTAACTTCATCATCACGTGGATGAAAATACTATAGAGGGGGCTATACTGAGACAACAATGTAACGCAAAATGTTAAAATAAGTGCCGCTCGGCTCCACGGGGCGCTGAGGAGCAGGCAGCTTGCAGTCTTCACGTGGTAGAGGGGATGGGGGGGGGCAGTGTGTAATAAGTGTGCGTGCGGTGTACATCTACGAGATCCATAAAGAAAGGGAGATTATTCTAATTTAGGCTTGCACATTTAAACTACACCCCTTCTATGTTGCCCTCGGCCATCTTATTCACTCAAGAATATTAGAAATAATCAGCGCTACGGAATATGATGGCGCTATACACAACAAAACATAATATTAACAAGTAATATCTGTTGATTGCAAGTTATCTTTCAAGCGCAGACAGCTTCTATTGGGAATCAGCCTGGGGAAGACGCCCAACATTCACGTTTTAAGGAGGTTCATCCTTCACCTAGCGTGCATTTATTATTAGACTTGACGGAGTCTCTGAACACCATCAGCCCCGGAGCGTTCCTCTACTGAGACTTGAATCAGAAGAGCTGAGACTAAAATTCTCAAAGCTTTTAATCCAGGCAAGCAGTAGAAAGTTACCGGTCGTCTGCCTTAAACGCCTATTCAGTAAAACGTTGCAACAATTTGTGTTTCTCGTATTGAAATACTGCAGAAAAGTGTGGACTCCAGGTCTTAGCTGCTTCAAAAAGTAAATGAAAAGCCAACATACGCAGTCCTTTGTTATAACACTTTTATAGAGACAAAATGATAGAATATTTAAAGAGAACGATTCTTAAATATTGGAAACGTTTAAGCTTACATTCCGTCAACTTGCATTCCAACAAACCTGTTATAATACGATTCCTGGAGTACGCTGCAGAGGCGTCACACATTAATCAGGTTTCGTTCATCAGGGATGCTTTTTAAGCACTACTTTTGCACAGGGCTCTACTTTAAAAACCACTAAAAATGAAGCCCGTAAGGAGGAACGCAGTAGGAAAATAAAATCAACATACCAAGGAACATGAATCTCAAATGCAGTTATTTTATTAGCACCCAAGAATTTATAGGACAAGACCAGAAAACTATGGAGATTAAGCAGGCAAGATGTCAAATTATCTTCCTTAAATATATTTTCGGGATGGGGGGGTATAGGCCGGGGAAACATACTATGAACTCAGCGACAAAACTTGAATGTACTTTTTTTTTTACTCAAAACACTAAATTTCCCCATGCTACCTTTCTGGTTACAGTAATATTGGTAAATACCAGCCAAGGCTGTGGTACGCAGGCAATTATGGGTCAGTTACCGCGGGGTCTTTGGCTGGCGGAGTCCATTGGGCTAATCGGGGCTGTCAAACTCCTGGCCTCGAACAGACCAGAATTTAGGTAAATAATTTAGTTGAACACACGTGATTTCATCAGTTCCAACCGTTTCGAATAAGCTTGACTGGCCTTATTCTGGCCCTTAAGGCTAGTCTGAGCTTCAGTTCACAAATGGCATGCTTAAGACTGCTTGCTGTCCCTGGTGGCAGAGATCCTGTGGGGTTATTCTGTACTCAGTGCTACACCATTATTTAGCCTTGGCCACTGATGTGTAGTATGGGGTCTTCTTATAGGACCTGCTTATTGTTTTGAGTTGTGGTCCTTGTTACCGACCACGGTTCTGCCAATTATCATCTCTTACACACCCTGCTCCCCAGAAGCCAACATGTAGTTAAAAAGACCTCCTCTCATTACGGAATCCACTCTTACCATTTGCAGAAGGCATACAATATAAGATTTTCTTCTTTTTTTGTGTGTCCTTAAGTTTTTTTTCCTGGGGACACTCCCAGATACAAGGTTATCCTTCATGTAGGACAATAAGAAAAAATATCTAATAGACTTAGGACAATAAGAAAGGCACACGTTTGTGTACTTAAAATATCTAATAGACTTCCATGAAAGTGCAACCAAATTATTATACGGCTGAAGGCCAGGAGCGGGTAAACACTACCTTTCCAATGGTATCATTGATTGATATTCCATCGATATCATTGGCAATAAAATCATGGTAAGCATTTTACATAAAAACACACATTTTAGAACCATTCACAAACGTTTGGTCGACAGCTACATTTCTTAACGGTAGGTCTTTCGTGAAATGTAAACAACGATATGTAGATTAAATACAATACATGGAGACATGAAAAAGAAAACGTGCGAAGCGCCTGCTTTCTGTCCGTGCTCGGAATGGAAACTGCAACGACTTTTTATACGAAACCCGACCTAGAAACTACAGATGATCCAGAATAAAATATATATCTTTTTTTTTTTTTAAACAACAATCACTACCATTTGTTTCTCTAACAAAAGTTTCATATTTTAGTTTTTTCATTCCTGCTGCGTATAAATATATATGTGTAACACTTTTTTCACGAGAGATGTTGCCATACACCAGCTTGTAACAATGGGATCCGGAAAGGGGTTTATGACAGTGTGTTATTTTTTTTTTTTTTTTCATGAAAATAATAATGGCCGTGGAGCACAACCCACCCAGAGACCACCATCAGCCATCACATACTTCAGTTGAATTATAGTCTATGTATATATATATATATATATATATATATATATATATATATATTCTCTTTTCTTAACAGGCACACTTCTTTGATTCTGCTTTTCCTTCATCTAATTTTCCGGAATTTCCTCCGTTAACGGCGTCTGGCACTTGGGTCTTGTCCACGCACTGCTCCATTCTCTTCATGATCAAGTCTAGAAGTACGTTCACGGATTTCTCCACATTCTGTCCGGTGGCTGCGCTGGTTTCAAAATACGGAATTCTGGTACAGAGAAGAACAATCCGTTAATCCTTCCGGCTTCGTACATTCACTGGTGGATTGCGGAAGCTGTGACTAGATGCTGGCGTTTACGGACTAAGGAAGGGTTAACCATGCATTGTTATGGGTTAATTCAAGTTGGGTAAAACATTTAACCCCTTCAATCCCAGGGGTTTTTGGTACCTCAAAGCCCAGAGCAATTTTGCCATTTTTGGGGTATGTCGGTTTAGCGATGATTCTCTTTTCCTGTGAATTGTGTACCCATATAAACTATATATTGTTTTTTCAAGGAGAGATAGAGCTTTCGTTTGATACCATAGTTGGATGATTAGCTGAAAATTTAGAATGAGAAATTTAGTAAAAACTAGCGAAGATTAGAAAAATAAACTAATTTTTTTTTACATTTTCCCTCTGAATCCTCACAAAATTAGGTAAAGTGATGGAAAATCCCCTCCAAGTTTATCAATTCAGGTGTCCTGATTTCAGAAATACCTAATTTATATAGATTTTCCAGACTTTCCCAGCACCAGGGAGCATACTATTAGGTGTACAATTTTGTAGAATTTTTATGCCTATGGCTTAACGGGTTTGGGGGTTGTGAACGGGGGCAGGAGGGTTATACTGGCTAGATGTTATGCTAGGGCAACGGGATGTAAGGTTTTTTTAAGAATTTTTTTTATTATCTTTTTTTATATTTTTTTTTTAAAAAAAAAATTTATTTAAATTTTTTTTACATTTTTTGTATTTTTTAATTTTTTTTTTTTTTTACACAGTAATGGTTAGAGGTCCTCCTAGGGACCTCCTGAACATGCCAGTGATGTCACAGTAACATCACAGCTCACATTATAATTTTTTTTAGTATTATTTATATTATTATTTTAATGATTTATTTAATATTATTTTTAAATGACTTTTTTTTTTTCCAGCTTTTCTGTTACAGGACGGGAGGGGGAGTGAGAGAGATGGTTTCTCACTCCCCTCCCCGCGATCCCCCTGCACCGATCACACTGTGATCTCTATGCAGGTCCTCACAGACCTGCATAGAGATCGCAGCGTCTCTGTGCCTCATCGGAGGGCAGGATATCCCCGCAGGGGATATCCTGTCCTCCGATGACCTTCCGGGTTACGTCAGCAGTGACGTAACCCGGAAGGGAATGCCCGATCGCGCGTTTGCAACTGCGCGATCGGGCAGTTTACCGGTAACAGCTTACCGGCTTTCATGCCGGAAGCTGTTACAGGCGATCGGACAGCAGAAAGCCGGCAAAGCCGGCTTCTGCTGTCAGTGGGGAGTCCAGGCTGTCAAACGACAGCCTGGTCTCCCGTGCAGCGGCAGGGATGTGTCCCTGACGCTGCACGAAGGGCTGGACGTACCGGGACGTCCATAGGGGTTTCTTTGTGGGCGTTTTTTGGACGTCCCGGTACGTCTATAGGGGATTGAAGGGGTTAAATGAAATTTTACATTGTTTCATAGTAATAAAAAGAAAACAAAAACTATAAAATAAAAAATAGAAAAAATATTACAATAGACCTATTAAAATGTTTGAAGTCAAAGAAAGAACGCAGTTGGATGCGACAGCTCCGAGTTCCTATTAAACTCATTTTAATGGATTAACCATTTAAACTATCATGAAACTTAATCCCCGCTGCCCTCTGTGTGCTCTACGTAGCGTTTCACTCGCCGGATTCTCTCACATAGGGATATTGATGCAAACCTGCTTTTTCCGACACGTCCCCGACTGCCGCTGCTTATTGCGTTTGGTTGAATTACTCACCCGTATTTGTCTGCGAGCTCCTTCGCTTGCCTTTCATTAACCTCTCTCTGGTCTGACAAGTCTGCCTTGTTGCCAATTAATACGATGTCCGGATTCTCACAATACGCATTGGCTTGAAGCTGGCCTGTAGTACAAAAAAAAAAAATCGGGAAAACAGTGAAGAAAAAACAAAAACCTGGGAAATGATTATATCCAGTTAACCAAATGGTGTTAAAATATTAGCCATAATGAATAAATTATACGCGGGTCTAATGTGCACTCTGTCACCTGGGTACCGGAGAACATGGACAAAGATCTTTCTATCCATGCATTAAAATCAATGTGCAGCGCATCAGGAATAAAAGGCATGCCAAACATGCGCAGACCGGCTCACACGTCACTTATAAGCACTGTTGTCCAATACTGGCTCTGCGCTTATGATCATCATTGCTTGTACCATGTCAGACAGGACCATTTATTCTGAGCGTTACCCCAGGTTTGGTGGCGATTTGGCTTTTCTAAGGATTGTTAGATTATTTTCATGTTCTGGATAACCAGATGTCCCCGTTTTCAGTAAAAAGAAACAAACAAAACAAAAAAACAATTCTCTTGATGGAGACTTCCGTGCAGAGAAGTTACTTGTCCCAGAAATGACAACCGAGTCCCTATCCAGCCTTAATACGGAGTATATTCAAATGTATGGATCTTCGCTATAGGTGACATAGTTAATGCTCCTATACATTTCTGCACCAGCCAATTTCTTTTATTGACATCACTAAAATTAGGGTCGCTCTCCAGAGCTACATTATGGGAGGTGGAGGGGACCTAGCCAGCCGGTGGTGGGAATTGCCCCCCCATAAGGGCAGGAAGGTGGGGGAAGACCAGCATCCCGTAACAGAGACTAAAGGAAGGTCTGGTAATTATAACTGTGATCTCAGGGCCAAACCCAAAGAGCCCCAATGTATGTGTATCAGTGCCAGTATGTGATATAAATAATAATATCAGTTTATAAATATACATTTTTATTAACAAAGCCCCCAGATTTCATCAATAAGTCTTCGCTGGTACAGCCTGCCAGGGAGTAGAAGTTGGATTTGTTTGCTTTTAATATAATAAAACCCTCTATGAGAATCGCATTGCTCTGTGCTCGAGGCATTCCCTTTGCTGACGGCGGCAGCGTGTTTCAGTCCTAGAAGCAGTATGTACCTGCAGCGCGTGGGCATGTGCTCGGCGCTGTACATTCATGTGTAGCTACGAGACAATCCCCGACAGCAGGAAGACGTAGCTTTACTGCAGGGCTTGACAAATTTGTTATAAATCTAGGAGCCAGCTAAAAAAGTTAGGAGCCAGGACTTTTTTTTGCCCCTGCACCCGCACTTTGCCCCAGCACTCAGTCTCACACTTTGCCCCAGCACTCACACTTTGCCCCAGCACTCAATCTCGAGTTATTGATTGTTAACACCAATCACAGTCCTGCCCAGACATACCCAGGTTCCAGCATGTACTGGCTGACTTGGCATGATAGGAGTACATGCTGAAACCTGGCTTGCTGCATCCCTTGTGTATTGATGCTGCACATCACTTAGAGTCCCATGTGCCATGCTCCTCCCCCCACTTACACAACCATGCTATCACACACACTCATTCATATACTCATTCATACACCCTCCTTCACCCCCTTACCTGCACTGCAGATCTCTCACACGCAGACTTCCATAGGGGCCCTGCTGCTTCTATCTCTGTCTCTCTGCACGAACTTCTCTTGTCCCGCCCACTGGGAGGAGGAACAGAGCAGTCATGTGACTCCTCTGGTTTCCTGCTTCCTGTGGCCACTCCAGCACAAGAGACGCTGCTTGCACATTAAGAGCAACGCACAGCTAAGCAGTGTGGCCCCCGCGGGGATTATTTTCAGACGTTTTTTTTTTTTTTTATTTCGCCGAATGTGTGTTTCGGCCACCGGTTTGGCTCACAAACACCTAGGCGCCAGGACAAAATTATCAGTCGCCATGGCGACCTGGGATTTGTCGAGCCCTGCTTTACTGATCCTTAAACAAATGGCGCAGATTGGCCTCTAATAATGTAATCAGAAATTCGACGTATGATTTTTATGGATTAAGCCCGAAGTGCATAAAACCTTCTTTAATCTTTGTATCGTTTTGGACATTTCATATTTATTAGAATATTATGTGAAAAGGATTACTTGCTACAATGCCACTCAAACTGTATTTTTTAAACATTAATGTAAAACATAAAATTTTTCTGAAGATTAAGCGCTTACAAGAGGTGCGAGATGTTTAAAAGCCAACGTTTGGGGCAAAAAAAGGGAAAACTGGGACGTGCTTGAAAATGGGTAGACTGTGATAAAATATGGGTGGAGCATTCCCTGGCATTTAGTGGGAGGGGCTGGGCTACCATGAAGCCCCTCCCCCTTTTATGTCCCATTGTACCCATAAAAATAGAGTTGACCCCTAGATTAAGTATTTAGAGCAGGTATCCATCTGGCTGAGAGTAATGGGAGAGGGGGTCATGTCATCTGCAACTCCTAGAGCCTTACATGCGGCTTGTATCTTCGCACTGTACTTATATATATTATATGTCACAATATATTATATTTATTATATGGCACAAGGAGACAGAAACAAAAGACACAGGGAGGCGCAGACAGCTTAAAGCAAAGACCAGCATCAGCGTGATGCTTTACACACCAAAAAAACACCAACGTTTTAAGCGTAACACTTACTCATCCAGTTCCGGACATTTAAAAAGCTCTGTTGGCTGGTAAGATCAAACATTAATAAGAAGCCCATTGCATCTCTAAAAAATGCTGTTGTGAGACTTCGAAACCTAAAGGAAATACCAAAAATGTTAATTATGTTAGTAAAATAAAAAATATCATGGCAGGAAAAACACTGCAATTATTATTTATTCATTTATATAGCGCCTTCGTATTCCGCAGCATTGTTCTATGGGTAAACAGGACATAATGATTAGCGCGTCATATAATGATACAGACTTAAAGAAACAAAAGGCGAGGAACTCAAAAGAGCTTACAATCTAGAAGTAGGTGACCAACAGAAAAGAAAAAAAAAAAAAAAAGATGATTTTATAATAAATATATCATTTTCTAGAATGTTTAACTCCTCTGGGTAATTATTGAACAAGCAAACCTGGCTACATCTTCAATTCATTAATTCATTTATTACTGAGAAGAGCTAAAACTGGTAACTTTGTTACCAAGGTAATTACCAATGGTGGCCACTAGAGGGAGCAATACAATTCAAACTGAGTTTAGCATTTACTAACCTGGAGTTTGAATGTGAGTTAACCACTTTAGCTCCCTGCTCCCATCACTCTGCATTATAAAGGGTCAGTGCCTTATAAGCTGGCCCTGTATAGAGCATAATAATATAATGGAGTTTAAATGTTGAAGTCATCTGTGAATTCGAAAGGTAGGAGCTTTATATGGAAGAGGCCTTTTTCCTGCTTCTCTGTGTTTTTGACAGGTCTGATTCACATACATAGGAATATTAGTGGGTTTAAAACCAGTCTGTTTCAACTAATATGGTGTTGATCACCCCTCACCTACAGTACATTTCATTAAAAAGAACACATTTACATTTGTGTTGCCATATTTTACAGTCCCCTATAGTTCCTATATAACTTCGCATGTGTTTCTATGAGCAGTTCTAATGCTTTGTGCCTAAGCTAATGGTTACCTTAGGCACAAAGCATTAGAACTGCTCATAGAAACACATGCGAATTTATATAGGAACTATAGGGGACTGTAAAATATGGCAACACAAATGTAAATGTGTTCTTTTTAATGAAATGTACTGTAGGTGAGGGGTGATCAACACCATATTAGTTGAAACAGACTGCGCGGCTAGTGCCAGGAGCTGTGCGGGTAAGGAAACAGCCAAGTGAAAGGCAGCTTGGATTTCAGGGACTTAGGGATCAGCGGAGCAAACATGATTTCTTTCACTTAACCCTAAAAATTGGTTTCACTGTCCCTTTAAGTGTAAATATTTTAATGGGCAAGAGTTGCCATATTGGCCATTATTTCCAAAAAAAAAGCTAATTCTACCACATTGCTGACTGCCTCCTATCAAGTATTTTGCTGTTGCTCTGCGGGGCTAATTTGTATTATTATATGAATATTTAACTACAAATATTTTATTTTAAAAAGGGTATTTTTGGAAGTGTTCTTGTGTCTATTCAATACTGTCATTTGGGCACACTGGTTGATTTAAATAAATACATCAGATGCACCAATGTATGCGTTTTCATTTACAGAACCACATTTTGGAGTAATCTTGGTTTTCCATAAAAAGTTTGTTAGGAAACAAATACTTTTTTCCAGTGCTTGAGCCTGGAGCATCTTTGTCCTCAGATGTTTACTTTGTGAGATGCTGAACATATAGACAAGAAAGAAGGCAGAAAATACGTTACCGTTCCTGGCCGGCTGTGTCCCAAAGTTGCAAATGTACTTTGAAGGTCTTCCCTTGTGTGCCCCCGGACCCAGCGCTGCCATACACCTGAAGGAGAACAATGGGAATATCAGTGCATTTTATAAAGTCAAAATACAGTAACAGACACTTGCTGACATCATAAGCTCATGCACACGCATGCTAATGCCATACACTAATACACACACACTCTAACACTACATGCTGACACACACATTTCCGCAAACCTCTTCAGTTTTAGAGGATACTCTAATGGAACGGTGGACTACTGGCTCTAGAAGTCTTGGCTCGTTGAAATACTAACATTATTTATAGGTGAAGTAGAGAGTTGCCTCTGCTTATGTAGGGCTAGAACAAAAATTAATATTGCCAGGCTCTTGCTACATAGTTTCAATGATTACCAAGATATGGACTAGGTGTAGTCTGTAAGGAATATTAGTTCCTAATATTTTTTGATGGCTCAACTAGTTAAAGGAACAGACAATGGGATTGGGGATACAGGTTCATATGGATATCACAAAAAATACTCCTTAAATAAAGTATTAAGGTTCATCCAAACAACATATACTGCATTTCACATTAAAGCTCTGGAAAGAGCGCAGTCTGCGAGGCGCTGAAATCCTTAACTGTTTCAAATTGCATTTAGATCTCATTATATCCGAAATAGTGAATAATGAAACCCGGTTAGGCTGTCTGACTTGGAAATGATAAAAGAACAGAATTTGTTTACTGAGCAATCGAAGGCTCCTAAATGATATCACAAACACTTTGCCGCAAATGAAAGTTTGTGTGTTCTCCAAAATTCCTGCAGGCGCCTTCTAATTTATTTAAAAGGCAGCATTGGAAGCTGATAAACGCTTATCCTATGGGTCTGCCGTCGGAATCCGCGCCTTCCAAATGTCACATTCTGACTTCCTAATATTATAAAACATTTGCTTCGCTCCTCCCTTCCTAGTTAGGAGATGTTAAGTAAGATGCTATAGAAAATAAAAGGGATTAAAGCTTTGAGTCTTACCCCATTTTAGTTTGGGAAGATAAGTAAAAGTGTGTTAGAATGCTTGAATATTACATTATTGCTTAGAAACCGATTATATTTTTGACATCGGGTGACATCAGACATAAGTCGTTCCTAAATAAATGACTGTGTCAAGCCATTGTTTGAGTGGCAGGTTAAACCTTCTGGGTGCTTCTACTTCTTGAATTGAGAGCCGGAGATGATTCTTGCCTCGGCGGATGAAGTTCTTAACCAAAGATTTGTGAGAACGGCGTTAAGAGTCGTTTAATACCGCTGGTGTTAACCCCTTAAGGACAATGGGTTGTCCTTAAATCCATTAAAACCAATGCATTGTGAGCGGCTTTGTCATTAAGGAGTTAATAAAGTGATTTATATTTCAGTGCATATTCCCTTGTTACTCGAAGGATCATACTCACCACTCTTTTTTCCCTAAAATCTATGCCGACTGTTGTGATAAATTTAGGGTTGAACTTGTTGTCGGTGTATCTATAAAGAAAGGTGGTCTTTCCTACGCCAGAATCTCCGAGGGCCAGGAGCTTAATCAGATAGTCATAGTCCCCATCAGTCATAGTGCTGATCGTGGTGAACCTGTGGAAGAGCACATGGGGGGGGGGGGGGGGAATAGATTAGTTAATTACCCTCAGGGCTGGCAAACAAAGGCGTTATTGGTCTGCACTACGACCCATACTGTAAAGCCGATCACTGCATTACATTTCTAATCAACAGGAAAAACAAAGACGGTAATTTCACAATAACTAATAATTTTTTTTATTTAACTTAAATTTTTTATTGTTTTATAGTTTCTTTTCATACGAAAATGCATGGAAAGCGAAGTCACAATAACTAATAATTGAAAGCAAAAGCGGTTTTCATTCGACAAAGCTAACAAAAAAATAAATAAATCATAAAATCTAAAATTAAAAATACACTTTAATTAATGACCAATTACTCAGTTGATATTCTCCTGGCGGCCAACAGTCCTTAATTTACTAGGATGATCTGGGCGCCGTGGGGTTTTTTGTGAATAGAACGTCATGCGACATCACAACACCGCTAAAACAACCCACGTGGTACATCAAACGCACTAAAGCAGGGGTTCTCAAACTGCGGCCCTCCAGCTGCTGCAGGACTACAACTCCCATAATGCTCCTTCGGCTAAGGGGCTGGCTGAGGAGTATGGGAGATGTAGTCCTGCAGCAGCTGGAGGGCCGCAGTTGGAGAACCCCTGCACTAAAGCATTAAACATGAAAAGTTATATATCTGGAATACATATTTACTGGAAATATATAATTTTATGTATATAATAAATCGATATTTAGTAACTTACACACGGACATGCTAACATATACTATAACAACGTAGCAAATGAATATAATAGGGTGGTCACACCAATTTTAACCATTCCACTGAATAGAGCAAAAACACACGGATATCACGACTCCGGAACTCTGAACTTCCTTCATCGCATGGGACTCGCTTCACACGCCGAGTACTTACTCCTGGGACATCTAAAGTCAAGTATCCATAATGTAAGGCAATACTTGTTGTTTTTATATTACATTTTTTATTAATATTTGGCTCCCCTCTGCTATTTGCACATCTCTCCTGCCGACATCCGAACATCTGCTTGACACGCTCCAAACCTCAAGGTTTTCCTGGAAATGCGTATACCGAGCGCCGATATCTTTAAGCCTGGATCACAGGGTTCATTAAAATGTGAGTGTTACTCCAAGAGGGAAATAACAGCGATACACCCTGAATTTTACCAACGCGTCTATACTATGTTGCTTTCTATTTTTTTGTTTCATATGTATCTTTGGAGAGTGATTAATGCTGGTGACGTGTATATATATATATATATATATATATATATAGTGAATTTATTTGTGCGCACCCACGCTCCTTATAGCTTTATTTCTAGTGGTGTATTTGATGGGTAAACCACTTTATGTAATAAGAGCGCCTATATTCACAACATTTACACAATTTTAACAAGACACCTATATATTTTTGTATATTATCCCAATACTGTAGGGTGGCCCTGAGTTCATAAAGCGACATGTGAAATGTGACAGTATGTGTGTGTGTGTGATTATGTATACATTTGCACGCTGGAAAAAGTGTTAGTTATAATGAGTCGTTATTGCAGTGTGAAATATGTGATTATTGAATTATGTTACTACACAGCCATGCAGAATGGGGAAAAAAAAAATCTCTCTTCATGTTAGTTTTACATTAGCTTCCAGGAATCTTATAGCTTATACAGATCGCAGGCGTGACGCGTTCACAGACTGCACCGTGTTAAAAGAAACGAACTGGAAGTGACGCCATAAATCAGGAGGCTCCATGTTGGACAAAATGCCATTAAAAGGAGTGGAATTAACTATTATTCAAATATATCCTGCAGCAAAGCACATGTTTACTAGGAGATACGACTGCAAGTTCTTTGGTTTTATTCTGCTCTTAAATCGCATTTCCCTATTCCGAACAAGCCTGGATTATATTAATAAGGCCAAATAAAGAAAGCAGAGTTTTCTTTGTCTCAGGTGCCCAGACTCGCGCTGCATATTTAATATTGAACATGCATTGACCTTTACGGAGGCAAAGTTATATTCCTTTCTTTTTTTTTTTTACATTATCTTACTGGCCCTTTCAGCAGCTGCCTGACATTGATGATATATATATATATATATATATATATATATATATATATATATATATATATATATATTTTAGTTAAATGGATGGAGCATGAAAGTTACCTTAATATTGAACTATGCATTATGCAGGGCCCCTTGAAAACTCTCCTTACTTCCACTTGAATAAAATGGGTTACTTTTACCTTTCAGCCTTTGGAAGTTCTTAAAAAATAAAATGTTTTAATAAATTAGAAGTTCCTGATTAAAACTTGATTTAGGGCGACATAGGCTTTAATATAACACAACGGGGCAAACGTAAATGCTGGCAATGAATGCATTCAAGATGAATAGTGTTAATATTGAGGTAATAAGGGTTACCATGGTAACTTGAATTCTGCCCAAACCTTTTTTTAAATAAAAATGAAAGTAGTTTATAGGGTATATGTGATCAAAATGAAACATGCTTATGTTTATTATTTTCACTTTACACGCCTGATCACAAACAACTATGGTTGTCAAGGTAAAGAGAATTCTAGCTGTAATATCACTCCAAGCCAGCCGGAGGCCCTGTAGAGCTCTCAAACCCATTATGTCCAGCTCTATTTTCACGCATATTAGAATCCTTCTTCCTGATTAATCCACGATTAGTGCAACATTCTTTTGATGTTACAATTCTGATTAAACTCCACCCCCAACTGCCTCTACTGAAAGCATGGAGCATACCACAGTATGCTTCTCGCACATGCTCCATTGAATTCACAATCTAGTTAATAGTTGAGCTTCCATGGATATCAATGGGAGTACCAGCAGCCAATCACGTGTAGGCTATGTGAACATATTTTTGCTAGCATACACGTGATTGGCTGCTGCTTCAGTGACTTCAATGTGAGTTCTGATGAGCACGTCCAAGATGTAACTACTACATTACTAATTAGTTTTTTTTTGTTTTTTTTAATCTCCCCATGTTAACTATAATTTCCCCATTATGTTGGAAATTTAATAACAGTAACATACATTTTTTACATAGGAAATGTTATAGGCCTCTCTTCACTACATACATAGCTACCAGTGCTGTTTTTAATGAGATTTCAATGGCCTTAAGCACCATTCTTCCTTTTTTGATGGTATGTGGGTGTGTAGGAAGAAATGACCTAAGAAATGCAGAAAACTATAACAAAGTACAGGAGCTCCGTCCACAAGTATTCGAGTCTGCAGAGCAAGTTAATCTGGTCTAAGAACTCGAATAACCTGATCGAGAACAATAGGAAGTGTCCGATGACACGAGTAAGAGTGAATTCTTACTTAAGAAAGTGGTAACAAGAACTGCTCTCATCTATTACAGTAAATAGTTTATCAGAAGATTATATATATACCTATATATATCTATATATATCTGTCTATATGCCTCAGGTTCTGTCCCCCTGCAAAACAAATCAACTTACCTCCTTGAGGTTTTACCCCGCTGTCAGGGTAAGGGGCAGATTTCTACGGGCCCTCTATATTCTAGTAATATGGTAATTAAGGTTGGGAAAAAAACACATGCATCAAGTTAAGCCTCGCTGATGATCCAGAAGAAAGCCAAAACTCTATAATATTAAGGCGGGTTCTAACTGTGCCTCAAAACAGAGAAAAGTCCTTGTTGACCCAAAACTGGCCTCCGATATCTCACTGGATCAACAATCTTTACTGCTCTTACTGTAATGAACCCTCATCGCTGCTTTAGGTGAATTTTCCTTCTTAAAGTCTGAATGGATGACCTGTTCTATGTACAGTCCTATAATTAAACAGCTTAACAGAGAGTGGTTTGCACTCTGATTTAGTTAGAGTATCTCAACTGGTACTTTTTTGCCCCTGGCATATCACAATTGAAATCCCTGCTTGAATACAGGTTACTATTCAAAATACTGTTTCCCCTTGACAAGTCATGGTTGTCACGGTTCAATAACGTCAATATGATCTTTGTGAAGGGCTAGGTTGAAACCGATGGAAGCTTCTGTGGTCAGATATCCAGCCAGCTAGGAAATCTCCAATTACCTTCACAGGTACTGGATGGCAAACCCTACTCTTTTAGTTCTGGAATAGGAACAGGGTGGGTGAAAACATTTGCCAGGATTCTAAAGATCGTGCTAAAAAAAAAAAATTCCGTCCCGAATTTTGGGAGATACAAGAGTTTTCAGAAAGTGAATAGAGTTAGTAAATGTATATCTGAAACTTGCACGCTATCTCGGCAGGAGTTGGTATATCCGCACTTCACTATATGCCCCGCTCTATACCAACACCCCATATATATCCCCAAAATGAGTAGAAATGACACTGGAGTGTGATGGCAACCTCTACACTAAGCCAGGAAAGGCTGAGGATGCATAGGTATCCAATTCAGGGGGTACAACACAGCACTTTAAAAGTTAATTGCGATACAAATGGGTAATATGTCTACTATTGCAATAAAGGTGGGGGGTGAAAAACTAATCAAATGAATACTATTAATCAGCTATTATATAAAACTTCATGGAATAGAAATAAAAATAAAGACGATTCACTTTCTCATCTTCCCTTTTCAACACAGTGTGTGTCAGAGAGGTTTGCAGAGAATTATACACACATTTCTTGCGCATGCTTATTCATTGCATTAAGGGAACAACTTAGTTTGCCGATGAATAAAAGGCCAACGTATAGCCAGAGGCACTCTGAGCTCAGGGGTCATTTACAATAAACACTCTTTTCGGGATTCCTTGACATTCCAAATTAAAGTGTGCAGTCGTGTCCGGGATGAGCCATGATCCCTAGGCGTGGAAGTTAATTAGAGATCCTTATCTTTGCATATTTTATCTGCAGCGACTATTATACCGTCTATGGCCAATGAAGCCCCCACATGGACCCTGGGGTTCACTAAAGCAGAAGGGTTCTTATTTTAACTATTTCATGATTTTACTATACATTATAAAGGGCCGGCCATGGCTGAGACGACCTATTATAATCTCCACTTCAACGGTATTTCAAAACACTCTTTAAATATTTAAATATGCAGTACACAGGGCCAGCTCCGCCTTTCTTGCAGGAGAAGTTACTTACCATTGGCCCTTTATAACACATAACGAACTGAGCGAGTTAAGTTCACAATTCACTTATTGCATATAGAGATTACTTTGGTACTTAAATGGTTAATGCTAACTCATGGTAGCTGAAAACGTAGAGAGAAAAGGGAAGAATTACCAAAAAAAACAAACAAACAAAAAAAAAAACGTGCCCTACGGTCTTATCAAGACAGACTGGGACTATACTAAACGGGGCCTTATAGAAACGATCATGTGCTTTCTATTCCAGGCAGATACTCTCACTACGTATTATTGGTCACCCCCTTAATAAATAGCTTGGGGCCGTAGCACACAGGTATCAGTATATAATGAGGGCTTTATTTTGGTTATATGGAGACAAATGAATACCATGAGAGGAAGGTCTTGGGCATCAGCTATAAGCAAAAATACAGGGGGTCGCCCATGGGTTATACAGATGCAGCTTACATGGAGCATATTTTGGAACCCATCACTGACCTGGCGGAACAAGGTTAGACTTAAGTCAGGGCTGCACAGCTCCAGTCGTCCAAGGCTACAGACAGGTCAGGAATTGGTATAATTAATATTTCATTATTTCATACCCGAGTTCGAGCAAAGATGACCAAAAACTGTCTGCGGCCCTCGGGGAACAAGAGTTTTTCAGCGCTGCTTAAGATGAATAAGGAATGGATTTGTTGTCAAAAGAAAACTCATTGGCATTAAGGATACGTAATTTGTTTCACCAGAAACACAGTTATCGCTTCTAATTGTTGGAACACATGTTTGATTACTAGGTGGTGCAGCCTAATGGCCGTTTGATTGAAACAAGAATACAGATTGATTCAATGGGAAAAGGATCTCTAGATGAGATTTCTCCATCCATTTATTAACCTGTCCTTAACATCAGAATAGTTCAAATGCGTTAGTTAGAAAGTGCAGGGCTTTCTCACCGTTTGCTTCTGGTGCTGGGTGTAGGAACCTCATTAGATGCCTCCTTCCTCTCTAGGACCTTTAATAACGAGGGTCATAGAAACAAATCTATTGTGTGGCTCCCGATACAGCGACTTAAGTTCACAGCCCAGCTCGGAAGTCTGTAACGCTACAAAAGCTCACACGGGACTATCCCGTTCTATCAGGCAATCCACACTCTTAACTGTGGTTAGTCGAGGGTTGTTTCCTTGGCAAGACAAAACGAGACATTCCGATCGGTCTTATAATCTACGTAACAAATATAGACTGAAACCAACTTTGTATCAGTAGAAAAGAATCCTCACAAGCATCCAAAGTTTCACCAGCATATATCTGTTTGTCTGCTTTGTTTGCAGCCCTGATAAAATCGCTCGTTCAAAGTATCTGGCAGGATCAATCTGAAAGCAAAGCACTTTCATGGCAAATGTTTAGGAATAAAAAGAATAAATCAGATGAAAAATAGATTTATTTAAAGCCATGGCCATTGACAGGACGAGGTTATTCCGGTAGCACATGGGGCAAGTTATTAGTCTGGAAAGTAAGGGATTACGCGAGGCTGCTCTGCCGATATATCGGCTGAGATACGGAGATAACGTCACTGAGAAGGGATGTAAAAACAGATCGCTGATACCAAAGAATCACCCATCTAAGGGCAATAACATCTCCAGGCTACTGTGTCATGGTTCTGACAGGTGTCACTCCTTGGGACCTAAATTTTGAACCTCCTCTGGTGTCCTCCTTTCTTCCCCTGATGCCCCTCTTCACTAGGAGCTCAGAAGGCTTGTTGGGTATGAGGGCATCACAGGGTTCTACAGCCATAAAACCCCCAGTAATGTGTATAGAAATTACTTTTTTGAAATGTCACCAAGCGTTCATGGTTATATGGGCTCCCTTATTTGCCTGCACCTTCCCTACAGGATCCATGTCTCAGATCCCATGAGGACAGGGACTGCTAAGGCTCATGTAGGTCAATCTTGAATGGCACCTAGCAATACTCTCCAGCATTTGAGGTGTCGTCGTTTGGAGTGTGACAAAAAAAAGAAAAAAGAAAAGGGAGGGACAGAACGTAGGTTAAAAATGGGCAAATTAGAACAGGGAATGGGCACAAGATGGCCACCCACCCAACTTACTCCAAGTGCCACCTTGTAGCGCTAACGTAGGAGCTGCAATGGAGATCAGCGCTACAACAGCAAAGACCTCCGTTGGTCTTACAACTCCCTGGGTCGGTCAGGGAAGATCAGAGCATCTCGCCAACGCGCCTATGTGTGACACTCAGGAGCTATGCCTACCCAACTATTCTGTATGCTTATTGTTGGCCAACAGTGTCTAATCAACAGAAAAAAATCTAAACGCCCAAAGATTTCTGTAGAAAAGGGAAAAGTGTTTTAGAGTCAGAAAAATGTATTTATGCATGAGATTTCAGTTTACATTACTGTATAGTTCATATTTTCATTTACAAGCGGTGAACGTCTCTGCAGCGGAAGGGTGTGGAAGCAGAAGCCGTGCCAAGCCGCCTAAGGCTTTACTGACTCAGGTGTATTTCATCCTGAAATGTGTAGGAAAATGTCGTATGTTGAGAGCCAACAATGTCTCAGTCTTGATTAACTGCAATTGAAATGTGAACAATGGCAGGATTTCTGAACAATGCCTTGGTAAAATTTATATTGTGCCGATTCATTTTTTATGATGAGGGTGAACTTTTAGGACCTTGTCCTTGATGAATGTTGATGGATCATACCACTAATTAAAAGGTGGTACACACATGAACATCTAACTCCCACAATCTGTTGGATGATATCTTTTGGTAATACAATTAAATGTTCTTTTTTTTTTTCCTTTTCATATCCCCCTCTCTGGCTTTCTGCGTTTTGCCGGTTATGCCGAGTATTCCTACGTGAAATGCTCTGCAGAACTGGTACAGAACTCCACTCTCAGTGATTTGGACAATTAGCCTGTTTAGGAACCCAGCGGTGCAGAGAAGCTCTCAGCAGGGAAGTGACCGCAGATATGTACCTCAAATCTCTCTCAGGGTCGCGAGCATGCGCAATAGTTTGTGGAAGTGTCTGCCAGATAGAAGCAGCCTCAGGAAATAAGTGGCATTTCTAACCAGTCCTTTCTCTGTGAGATGAGTAATTACCGTGTTTATGTATACAGTTTACGTTCAGCCACAAGAAACCTAGAAAAATAGAGTTTTTCTAGCACATAAGACCAGCGGGTCAGCCAGCGGGAGGTTATTTTTTAGCTTTTTGAACAATTTTGGACCGGCATGAGGAGTCAGGAACGCAGCAGAGTCATATAACAGACGTTTACGTGACCCCAAGGTGAAAGCAAAGCTCCAAGTGTACGTGTGCTAGCATGAATGTGTATGTGTAAGTGGTGTGAGAGGGAGCGTCTGTTAGCATGAGTGTGAAAGTGTGTGTTAGCGAGCATAACAAGTGTTATTTAGTGTTAGTATGTGTATGCGTGTTAAGGGGAGCAGGAGGCAGAAGGGGCAATGTGGCTTTACTTGGCCACAGAGCCAAAAGGTGCCCTCCCCTGGATAAGACCCACTTGGCCCATCTAGTCTGACTGCTTTTACTGCTGCCAAGACTTAAAAATCAGTCGTGGGTCTCGTCTTAGATTCAGGAGCCATTTGCCTACCCAATGCATGTTTAAATTCCCTCACCTTCTACCACATCTGCTGGGAAGCCGTTTCCCTTTTCTACAAATACCGAAATCTGAACAAAATACATAAATGTGTTTCCGCTAAAAATAAACCAGAACACAATCATAGAGAAAATAAATATTTAAGAATAAATGACCTTTCCAGACTTGCTGGCAGAAATGACAAATATTCAAAGCCTGAAAGTGTTTATCACACAATAGCCCGCAGATCGCACTCCTAGTCACAGCTACATGTAAAAGAGCTTTCCATTTTAACTGAATAATCCATATAATGAAACAAGGGTTATTGAAAGAGAACAAACATTTGGAAACACAAGTGGGAGGTTTAATCACACAATATAGTACTTTTCCAAAAAAGCTGAAAGTGGTCAATTAAAGCAAGGCTGCATTATTACGTCACCCATAAAAAGCCCCCGCGCCATTAAAGCAGCACAGGTGAGACAGAAGCATAGGATTTGAGTACAGATAAGACCCATTTGGCCCATTCAGTCTGTTCTTTTTCTGCTGAAGACACACAAAACTTTATTCAGTCCTTAATCTTATCATATATATATATATATATATATATATATATATATATATATATATATATATATATATATATATATAATAAATAAAACACTTCTCCACAATGCCATACAGCATTAACTAAGATGCTATCTGTAGGTCTCATAGAAAGTTTTGGCAAAACCCCGCCCCTAGCCACACCCTCTGAAACAAAAAAAACGACTAGGGATGATGAAGCGGCCTCCAAATGACATACACGTGGCCGCAATAACAGAGCTGTCAGGGCTTTACTCCAAGTCTCAGGCTTTTTGCCCCAATCCCAGGGTTTCAGAGTGAAGGGGCAGATTCTCAGGGTCACAACACCTAGAGCTGATCACCGCTGTGCTCTTATATACCCAATTATATCCAATCGGTGCTTATGCGACCAGTATGGTATAGCCGATATCCCTGCTTGAATGTAGGTAGCTCAATTAAGTGTATCTTTAAATAATAACGTTTTCAACGAAGGCAGATATTTGAGCCAATTGGCAAGTCACTGCAGAGAATGTTCACATTAGGCTATCCAAGGGTTAATATTTAAAGGGTCTCAGTCATTCAGAAAGTTCCCAGGTATGGCGGCCGCACATGGCCGGCTGGAGCGGCAGTATTAGTAAGCATACGGCACTTGCCCCGCGTGTCAGATGGCCGGTCCCGAGGCACAAGGTCGGTCCTCACGTCTGGTCCCAGAGAACAGGACTTTTCTAGATTTACAGCCGTCAATAACTTATTGTTTGAATATGGAAGCGGAATGCATTTTTTGGCACCTGTAACGCTGCCTGAATAATGTGGGTGGATTCAGATTCAAAACTACATTAAGTTTATGTTGTTTGAGGACTTAAGATCTGGACTCCAATACCTGAACATCAGTTGTGTGGAGAGTTCCATTAATTATTGGCAAAGAGCGGAGCACTTAATGTGTTTACGGTAGATTATTAAGACATGAATTATCTGGATAGCAAGAGCTACGATGAAGCATTCCTTAAAGCACACACTCAATACACATACATTAACCCGTTCAGTACTGGGGTGTGATACACCTAAACAACCAAAGCTATTTTTTTATTAATTATTATTGTGATTTTGGTATTTTGCTATGTTCCTTAAAACATAATTTTTATCTTTTATCTTGGCTTTATTGACATACAATTGCCTACCTAAAAAAAAAAGACTAAAAAGCAACATTTTTTTACTTAAAGGGGTGTGGTTAGAAGTTGGACTAGGGGCGGGGCTTACCAAGGCTTTTTACGTGACCGTGAACTAGCCATAGCTATATACGGTATGTAACAGAGTACGGAATTTAGAATGATGTATATTGTTTACACTACTAATTTATATAAATCGTTTCTGCACATTATTGTGTTGTTTATGGCTGTAGAACCCCGTGATACCCTCATAGCCAGCAAACATTCTGAGCTCCTAGAAAAGAGAGGGGCATCAGGGGAGGGAAAAAAAGACAGAAGGACTTGGGACCCAAAATACAGACGCGGGACACTTGAGAGGTATGTATTTATTTGGGAAATAAAGTGTAAATAGGGCAGGCTTCCGCTGCAACGTTAATAATGGACTCACAATGCCGAAAAAACGTAAAACTGTGTCAGCCGGATTGCGCACTCATCTTTTCTGCATAATTTTCATTCGCAATTCATATTTCTAATAGACAGATGTCCACAGAAAATATCTGCCGGTTTTTAAAGTCCCACCATCCAATGAAAAGTCTTTCCATTCCACCATTTTCATGCACGATGTAGGTAAAAATTTGGGTAAAAACAGTCAAACATGAAGTTATATCGACCAGGCTTGGTACCACTGACAGGGCCCATTCATTCGCTTCCTTTATAGTTCTAGGGTAAAGGGCCATCCCATTTTTTTAGTCAAATGTTACATCTTTTCTGTGTTGGCCCAAACTGCAACTGAAGACGCCATTTTGTTTTGGGCTAACATGCCTGCAATGTTGAGAAGTACAGGCATACACATATCCACCGTGTAATACCACTAGGCAGGTATCTGATCGGCCCCAAACATACAGCCAAATGTCATTAAGAACTATATTCAGCGTGAAGAAAAATAAGGAGTCCTGAAAGTGAACTCAACATCATCGACTTTATCTGGGATATCATGAGGAGAAAAGCAACTGAGGCGCCTCAATTCACAGAAGAACCGCCGTTAGTTCTCCACGATGTTTGGAACAAACTACCTGACGAGTTCCTTATATTTTTCTTCTGTTTTTTTTGTTAAATGATAAAAGTAAACTATTAATGTGCATATTTTTTAAATCATTCTTACGAATGTAAAAGTACTTTATACACGACGGATCTGCAGCATGGAAGCCTATTCCTTAAGACCCCCGAAATATATATATCTATACACACACAGGAGAGATAAAATATGATACCGTCTGTATTTCATGCTGGTTAGAATGATTTTGTCTGTCCGCTCTACTTTTATAACTAAATATAACACGAAAAACATTACCTAAATGCCTTTAAAATATCCATCCTGTGCCCAGAATTCTTTATGACCAATTAATATATTTTTTTGTGACGGCTTTATTTTAGCCTACTGGCATGTGACCCAACGAGACGGCCGAACAAAGAATAAAAATGCAGATGTTTCAGCAAAAATAATTTACAATATCCAAAGTACAAAAAAACAAATAAAGTGAAAGAGTGAGCAAAATATTTGTGACACTGTACACTCACACACCACCCAAGTGTACAAGAGAAAAATATTTGTGACACTGTACACACACACACCACCCAAGTGTACCAAAGCAAAATATTCGTGACACTGTACACTCACACACCACCCAAGTGTACCAAAGCAAAATATTATCTACTTATACGGAATTAGTTGTCTTTTTAAATTAAAACATACAAAAGTTAAGACACCAGGTGGCCAGGAGATAACAAACGTCATCAACTTGCATAGATGTTTATGGCTTCAACAACAGTAAATGCTACGAACGCAGAACGTACATACTGGTTTTATAACATTCTCCAACCAGTAGGTCTGCGTGGGTCATCTTTGGAATTTGATGAGAAAGGTATCCCTAAAAATTCACAATAAACTGGACTGTCGAGTTAGGCCAGGTATCTAATCAGACAAAGCGGGGAGAGTACAGCAACCTCTGACTTACAGAATGCCCAAAAGTCTGAGTTTTAACATGGAAACGGACTTTCCTTAAACATTTACGTTGTGATAGATCCGAGGGGGAGGTAGCCATACACACCCTACATTTACCTTACGATCCTGGGCCAATTATAATATACATATTACGTAATGCACATAAATATTTAGATTATATATAGTTTGGACAGACCCTGCACATTTTGATCACATCACATTTTGTATCTACGACAGCAGAACGCTATTGCGTTGATCACTGGCTGTCATAGGAGAAAATCATTTGGATTGACACTTCATAATTTATAAAGTGAGATAAAATGTTTTATCTTGCAATAGAGCCGTTTAGCGGACCAGTACTTCTGGGCTCGGACTGGCCATCTGATACACCAGGCATTTGGCTAACAGAGCCACACACTGACCCGATGTCCCGATCCAGCGTGGGCTGGATATACCCAGCCGCGGGCAATGCAAGCATTAAAATGTAGGGTATGCCCGGGCGCCTCGTCAGTCTGTCCCTGAATTCTTCTGTCTCACACTTGGTCGTGGGTGGCACGGAATCAGCGATTAAGGTCTGTGCTTTTGGTAACAGAACCACAAGAAGGAATGCTCACCATGCGCTTAGATGCACCAGCCCTGCGGCACTGATAAAATCCATCCCTTTGTTCGTATCCGGTATTCTAACTAATAGCAAAATGCAAACGTTAAAGCACATTTTCTCTCAAGACTTGTGCCGGGAAACCTCTAAGAGAACCGTGCGGAGCGGAGAGAAGCTCGTGCCTCACACAGTCTGCTGATAAATCACATGCCGTCTGCACAATGTCTTTAAGGGCTCATCGTGCCCATATGCATATCTGTCATAACACCAACTGGATGGCAAAAGGAAAGAAAAACCAACGTTCAGAACAAAAAATAAATCTGAATCAAGTCACCAACATAAAAGACTGTAAGCTCCCAAGATCAGGTCCCTCCTCTCCTCCATCAGTATGTCATTTCCTTTAGTTATTGTTCTATGGAATATACTGTATGTAAGTCTTGTGAGTAGTAACTTTATGTAGTATTATTTATAATCCTCTCCCATGAGCCTCTGGTATTTGTGAATCTAGAGCTCCCAACCTGGAAGCCTCTTAGAGGTGGAAGTACAGCTCTGATTACATCATACATGAAATAGCGTGCAACATAATAATACCGATGACATCAAATGTCATTACGCAAGCCAAGTGATGTCGCAAAAACAAACTATCCCTCTATCCTTTGACTTCACATACAGCGTGTCCGACGTCAGCTCGGGCTACAACCAACCCCTTAGTGTCCGAAAGACTGCGGTCAACTCTAGCGAAAATGGCTACGCTGCATGTAAATCACGCGGGAAAAACGGGAACCAAGGGCCAGCTACACAAAAAACTTTCTGCAAGTATCAAATTGCTAGGTAACCTGACTATAAAAATATAACATCATGGGGAGAAAAAACAACTAGGGGGTTCCCCTTTAACCTTAATGCCAGTCTTTATGTTAAGTTTTACTCTCCTCCTGTTATAATAGCGCTGCAGAATCTGCTGGCCCTCTATGCATTTAATGCAAGCCGTACAGGGGGCTTTACCCACAAGTTGGAGGGGAGTGAAAAGATTTCGTATCGTAGAATACACTGGGCGTTATGATGAGACTTTTCCCTGTAAGAAGGTCCTGGTTGGCCTTTAATAATTCACAGCTGAATAAAAATAAATTTAACTCATCTAAGTATGCATAATGCGGGAGAAACACTAGTGGGGACTCCTCAAAATCCATAGCTAGGTCAGGGAGACTAAATGTTTCATTTTACCCCAATTAACCCCTTTGAAAAGCTGCCTTTCCATAAAAAAATAAGCGTCACGCGCAACGTAAATATTGCAACTCATTTACTTAGCTTTACATCTGGGATAATGGGCAGACTAGGCGGGGAGAACGGCTCTTATCTGCCATCACATTCTATGTTTCTAAATATTACGTTTGGTATTATGACAGACAGCTGCTTTTTATATCTATAACCCGAATCATAGTTTGAAAAGGCCAGGATAATAGTCTAATATGTAATATAATACGTAACAGAGAAATAAAGAAAACGAAAACATTAAAACTTATACCATTCAAAAGTTTGGGGTCATTAGGCTGTTTTCTTGGGAAACAAGGACATTTCTGGCTGTAACATAATTGCAAAAGGGTTTCACAGTATCTATTTGGATCAGCGAACACAACGTGCCATTGGAACACAGGAGTGATGGGAGTGATAAAGGGCCATTGGAACACAGGAGTGATGGGAGTGATAAAGGGCCATTGGAACACAGGAGTGATGGGAGTGATAAAGGGCAATTGAAACACAGGAGTGATGGGAGTGATAAAGGGCCATTGAAACACAGGAGTGATGGGAGTGATAAAGGGCCATTGGAACACAGGAGTGATGGGAGTGATAAAGGGCCATTGAAACAGGAGTGATGGGAGTGATAAAGGGCCTCTGAACGCCTATGAAGAGATTCCATTAAAAATCAGCCGTTTCCAGCTAAATATTGTCATTTACAACATTAACCCCGTCTGCGCTGGATTTCCCATCCATTTCATGTTATTTTAACAGACAAAATTTGTGCTCCTCCCAAACAAGGAAATGTCTAAGTGACCCCAAACTTTTGGATGGCTGTGCACATGTGAAATAACACTTGCCCTGTTAACCCAAATCTAAGTGTCCTGGTTTGAAGCCGATCCCCCAGCACTTTTTATAGTTACACACAAATGTAACTTAATCCCAAAGCAAAAACAAGCGTGCAATTAACCCTTTATCAGCATGATCAGACACAAGGGTCCTGCCGAGGATTGTAGAAAGGCATTGGCCTTATGTATGTTGCCATTGGACTCGTGTAACGATTAGATGTGACTAAACACATAAGTGGCCGATCAATTTGTACACATCGCAAAAACATTATTTGAATGTGCTGGAAAAGTTAAGAGACGGGCTGTGGTATTACTTTAACTGCTGAAATGATTGAATATTAGATATAAGAGAGTTAAAAGGAATATTATCCAGAAAACATTTTAAATGCATGTAAAGGAAATCCAAAAAGTACAAAACCGACACCTCGTTCGGAATCCCATAATAGCTGCTGACAGGTTTAACCCCCTTACAATAATAAAACATCGCGGGATTCTCTGCACCGTATCCATCGCACCTCCACACAAACACACGGCTGGAAGGCAGAAACACCCGTTCGGCCCCCGGCTAGTCGCCCGTTTCTCCTGCTGTAAAGACTCAGACCTAAATCAGTCGTTGGTCTCGTCTTAGATTCAGGAGCCGTATGTCCCATGCATGTTTAAATCCCCTCACTGTATTACCCTCTACCACTTCTGCTGGAAGGCTGTTCCACTTATCTACCTCCCTCCGAACCATGCATTGGTAAAATCAGGTATGTCCGTAAAACAGCTGTTATAGACACCGCAGCTGTTTTCCGTTCGCTACACAGAGGGTTATTCTACTTATAGCCCAAGAAGTAGTTATAAGATTATTAGAGCGGCACACGTTACCCCGTATGCCGGGGAATAAGCGTGTTAGACGATCGTTACATATACAGCAAGGGTGTGGGAGCTTCACATTCCTCATACACACGACAACTTTTTCACTGTCACGTTTAAAAGGAAACAAAATAAAGCGTCACCTGATCCCGACAGATTTAAACGAGGAAACAAATAAAATGAACTAAAATCATGGAATCTGCCCCCAAAATACAAGGAACTTACTGCGTGCGTCCCCGGGTGCCTGAATATTCCTGCTCTCCTGTTCCGTCAACAAGTGGAATGCTTGTGCTCCTCGGCACCTCCCCTAAAGCACACAATGCGAGCGTCTTCTGTCTGAAAGCTGTATGAAGAGAAGGCGTGCGTCCGGAGCCACGGTGCGGGTACCAGGGACTCGCCCCGGGCCCATCCACCTGTGACTCAATCACATCACGACGAGCCCTCCACGGCAAACTGCTCGGGATTCACGGGAAAAGGTTATACCGCACGTAGAAAAGCAGACTTAACCGTGTGAGCGCCGCACGCGGGGGCCGTACATACAGTCAATCCAGACAGCTTTCACAGCAGCCGGAAGGAGCATCGGAAAAAAAACGTCTAATGCTGCGTCAGACAGAAAACACGGATCGGGCGTAATTCTACCAGATTATTTATAAAAGTAACAATTTGGACGGAAGGATTAACATTAAAGCTATACCCGGTATTTTCATGGAGCGAGTGTATTCGGTACTATTTAGTGTAATTGTGCATGTAGACCAGGCTATAGATGCAATGTAAGGAAGTTTTACTTTACCGAGAGGGTGGTAGGTAAATGGAGCTGCCTCCCAGCAGAAGTGGTAGAGGCTAATACAGCAAGGGAATTGAAACATGCGCGGGACAGGCATATGGCTCCTGAATCTAAGACGAGACCAACGACTGATTACAGTTGCAATATTTTTCAACAACGTACAGATTGCTTTTGGCAGCAAATTCACATTAAAAAAAGAACTATTTAGTATTATTTACTTTAATATGTTTATTCAGACAACAGGCACCGGGTGACCCTGTCATCTTAGAGTTAACCCTTGGCGTTTGGGTATTTGATGAGAACGGACATGCGATACCTCAGGGGGGCAGTGAGAGGATGGCTAGCTATCAATGGACCAGCTGAGACCCCTTCTGGCCCGGTTTGACTCCTCGCTCGCGTTGTATCTGCAAATCTTTTTCATTTTCGCTCTTTGATTCATTGTAAACTCATTAAAAAACGTGAATTACAAAAAAAAAAAAAAAAAAGTCATTTTTAACTTCGCATAAAAAACTGTCAACATATTTTGTCAACGTGTTGAAATTTTAAACGCATTATAAAATATTTACTTTGGAATGGAGTATGTCGTTCGGGAAGGAGGAAGGACTTTTTCATTAATCCCAGCATAGCGTGAAAGGCACTCGTTCTAAAATGTAGAAATATTTAAGAATTTAGAGATAAATAAACCAATTAGGAGCAACAGACTTCTGCCAAGGATTACAGGACGGGGAACATTCCGGAATTTCTTGCATAGGGCTGCATTGGGGATGACCAAATGGCCAAAGAACTTTAAGGGCAGGGGCCGCCAAATGATGTTTGTGTTATGGTTTTCTGTCGCTGGATCAGCCCCATTGCCCACCAGGCATTTGCCCCGTTAGCTAGATGGCCAGTCCGGGCTCCAAGTAGAGCTGGGCAGAAGTTAAAAGTGTTTCAAGCATACCAGGGCAGCGTTTGGTCATGCCCACCAAAGGGTCTTCCGATTCTTCTCCCCTTTAAAGTGTAACTGGGGTTAACCCAGCCCCTAAATGTGACTAGCCCCACCCCATGGTCACAGCCACGCCCCCAGGAGATAGGGAGCTCCGGGCAGCCAGCAGTGGGGCATTCCCAGGTATGGTACCACGGGACTAGGGGTGCCATATTGGTCATTTATTGGAAGGACACCTATACGTTCCACAGGATGAAGACCAGAACATGTATGGGCAAAGTACCAGGCCACTGGGCAAACCGGTGGGCAGGTGCCAGATGGTGCCTCCCACATACGTTTATCCTGTCTAGGGCTGCAACTAACGATTATTTTCATAATCGATTAGTTGGCCGATTATTTTTTCGATTAATCGATTAATCGGATAAAAAAATGAATGTACATTTTTCATTTATTTAAAATAATTTAATAAACAAATGATGTTAAATACAAACGCAGAATAAAAAAAAACCTGATAAAATGCATTTCTTGTCTTTATTTCCCAACCAGCCCCCCCAATTTATGCACATTTGAGCACAGGCTTGCCACGCTGCCTCCCACATATTCCACTCCATGCTGCCTCCCACATATTCCACTCCACTCTACCCCCACATATGCCACTGTGCCTGATACGCCTTATACCCCCTGATACACCACTCCATCCTCCCCAGACATGCCACACTGCCCTCCCCACATATGCCTTATATATCGTATATGCCTTATACCCCCAGATATGTCACTCCATCCTCCCCAGATATCTCATAGTCCCCTCAGAGTCACAGGCCTGTTCGCATCACACTGACACCATACTTTTATAAATAAGTACTGGGTTAATCTTCACTGCCCCCCTTTATCTCTAACTGCACCTTAAGTTAACTTCATTAAATTAACCCTCAGTCCTCATCATTAAATTAACACTAAACACCCCATTAACCATAACTACCCCTAAATTAACTCTAAATACCCAATCAAACACAACTACCCTAAATTAACCCTAAACACCCCATTAACCACAACTGCCTCAAATTAACCCCAAACACCCCATTAACCACAGCTGCTCCTATATTAACCCTAAACACCCCATTAACCATAACTGCCCCTAAATTAACCCTAAACACCCCATTAACCATAGCTGCCCCTAAATTAACCCTAAACACCCCATTAACCATAGCTGCCCCTAAACACCCCATTAACCATAGCTGCCCCTAAACACCCCATTAACCATAACTTCCCCTAAATTAACCCTAAACACCCCATTAACCATAACTGCCCCTAAATTAAACCCCACCTCCCCTAACTTTCAGCAGCCCAAATATTAATGTTATACTTACAGTTAGATGAGTGTCACAGCCATGTGGTTCTGGCCTTCTGGGAGAAGGAAGGGGGCGGGGCCAGTTGTCACAGTGATTACAGGGAGGGGCTGGTAAGTAGGAGCTGCTGCTGTGAGTCACTGAAACGGATTATATAATGAGGGGTATTTTTCAGAGCGTTTGCTCTGAAAAAACCCTCATTTTATAATCTATAAAAATCGATTCAACTAATCGATTATGAAATTCGTTGGCAACGATTTTCATTATCGATTATTATCGATTTTATCGATTAGTTGTTGCAGCCCTAATCCTGTCATTCATCAAACGGAAGCTTTTGGCACAGAACTACATCTTGAGAAATCATGTGACCTAAACAACCCGTCATGTGAACGACGGCTGAAAGTCAGCCTCAGAAACATGATTTCTTCCACGGCAGTTTCCACAGAGAAGGGGGAAATTCTTCAGAATTGACCAATACATTTGTAAAAGGAATCCCCCCCCCAAAATCAAATGGATCTCACACAGACTTTCATATGTGTTAAAGAGCATATAATGGGTAGATGGTCCCTTTAACCCCTTAAGGACAAGGCACTGTATCCGCTTTGTCGTGAAAGGGTTAAAGAGAAAAACTAGAACAATGAAAAGATAGAATGAACAAATACAGAAATAAATGAAAAATACACCCAGCCTTCTGCGGTATGCAAACACACGAAGAAAGGGGTGAATGAACCAAGGTGGAATAAATTCAGAAATGCTGGGTATGCCTCGCTGGTATTTAGAAGCATGTTTCTGTACTGAAAAACCCACTGAAGCCCTCGGGGAGAACAGAAAAATGGTGAAGAACGACTAAAACAAGTCCGACTGGAATTCCCAACATACAGCATGGATGGGTGCGGGGGCTTCGGCAGGCGTCCTGCTAACAGACTGGAATCTACAGGTGACAATTATACTGGAATTTATTACAATCTGTGAAGCCACGGCTATTAAAATAATATATAATATATAATATAGGTGAACCACAGAGAACTATCCAATCATATCGCATTATAAACTCTTTCATTTTGAAGCTGTATGTCTCCAAACATGGAATCTTGGCCCATTTCTCCCGACACCTTGAATTTACCTGGTCGTTGGTCTTGACTTAGATTCAGGAGCCGTATGTCTATCCCATGCATGTTTACATTCCCTCACTGTATTACCCTCTACCACTTCTGCTGGGAGGCTGTTCCACTTATCTCTGATCCTATTCAAAATATAATGTAATTGCTCTCTTCGGTCATTATAGGCATTAAATTGTGCTTCAGATAAACACAAACCACTGCATCAGCCAATTTATAATATTTCTTATTTCAGTGCTGGAAGGTAATATTTTTATATTGGATTCATCCCATGTGTTATAAGTCAAGTAAAAGCGAACCCACATTTAAAGATAATTAATAAGCTTGATAATTAATTTCATTTTTCTGCACTGCCCCCTCCCTAATGGAAAGCTGCAGATAACTCTCATAGTCTCGTTCCCAGCCAGCTTAGTCACCCGAGCACCTACATACCGGCTACAGAACTGTAACTGTGAGAATTACGTTCAATTACGTCAACCCATTGACGCAATCTATTCAGAATACACTAAATTCCGAATGAAGGTGAGTCAGCAGCTGAGGCAAAGCTTACATGAGTAGGACTACTACTGCTCATTCGCACCCACACTCACGTCCTCTGAGTTCATGTTCTAGCTGTAACATGCAACTGCATGCGGCTTAAGTCGAGTCATGTCAGTTGCATTAACCCTAAACTCCAGAGGATATTTCAAAGCATTCAATGGGAAATTCCACCACTTTTTAACAAATTGTGCCAATTTCGTATGTGCTGAAAACAATGGCAAAACCTCTGAAATGTCCTTAAGATTTGTTGATTGGTTTGCCTTATGTAGAATATCTCCCCTTTCCTCTCACATTTTCTGGGATGGTTGCCAGTTAATTAGAAGATGTTACTTTTGTTGGGTTCAGTTAGGCTTAAACAAGCTGTGATCGCCATCTTGGCAATGTTCCAAGGAAAGGTGGCGAAGGTCAACAGTCCAATAAATCTACAGGTGCAGCTTATTAAGTATCCCCTTTATGACAAAGCCCATACATGTACGGGCTCACAATGCATTGTTTTTAATGGGTTTAAGAACAACCCTTTGCCCTTAAGGTGGTATTAGCTTAATTGAGACAATGAGAATCCGGACCAAGTCTAACATGTATATGTATAACATAGGTACCTAAATAAAATTAAAAAAATGATAGACCCTTTCTTTTGCACCACCTACACATTCATTCAGAGGCAAATATTTTAGTAGATAATCGACATGCGTCTCGAGGCCGTGGGAGGGAGTTTTGCCCTTTTTTGAAACCGGTCGCATCGTCACACGGAGCAGTCACTGCAAAAGCTCAATAAAATTGTCTGAATAACCTTTTATAAAATAAATTTACTCATGAAAATCAACCTTGAAGATCCCGATTTGCAGGAAGCGTAATAAAGGTTCAGAATACGTAGAACGCGTAGAAATTCACGTGATCCGGTATAAAAGGTTTTGTCCTACTTAGACAAAACATTGACTGCATCCCTCCGTCATTTTATTCTTCCTTCTGAAGGTTTTTTTTATAAATAAATAAAAAAAAAGAGAGGAAAAGCAAGGGGATCGGGTGCTGTCATTGTGAACGCTGAAGTAACGTATCATTACTGTCAATCGATTAAAGTAAAATATTCAAATACAAGTTTCTGGAGGAACAAACAGCAGACCTACATCGTGGCTTTCCCCGAGCGTTGTGTACTTACTATCCCTCTAGGAACAGACGGCAAAGAGGTCTATGGCTGGAGTCACCTTTACACCGGGCCAGGCCTAGGACAGCATCCACCATAAATCCTGAGGTAAGAGCCTATGGGATTATGGTTACATACCTCCAAACAGTCTACATTTTTATAGGACAGTACTGATTTTTGGGCACTATCCTGCTGTCCCGGGTAGCTGGCCCACTGTGTCGCTTTAGCTGGCGATGGGGGATCATAGGCCAATGGAAGAGATCCTCTGATCTTCTTTGACCGGCCCAAGGAGCTGTAAAATGAATGGAGGTCTGTGCCGTTGGAGGACAGACCCCCATCGCAGCCTCCATGTAGGGACCATGCTCTGTAGCTGAGCTCCTGGTTTCTTGTCACACTGCCCAATCACAAGTGTCCTGATTTGAAATTTTGGGAGATATGTGGTTATGTTATCAAAAAAATCTACACATTATGTCTTCTCAGGGACCAATGTAGTTTAATGTAAATGCCAGTAGTGCATGAAACAAAGACACACATACAGGGAATTACCAGCCTTTACACTGCTATTGTTAAAACAGCCATTATGAATGTTTTTGTTTTTTTATTGCGCACAAAAAACATCGATAAACACAATGCATCATTTTATATGGCACAATTCTACAATCCTTCTCAATATTTTTAAGCAGAATTTCAGTGTCTCATCTTTCCGAACCACGCCGTTCCTCATTAGTCTAAATGAAACCTGATATTTAATTATCCTCCCCGTTGGTATCCTGCTCTCAGGAGTCTTCAATATGATTTAAAATTCATTTTTTTTTTTTACCTCGAATCCCTTTCCACCTATGAACACAATTCACCATAATTATTAGAAGAGTTTGACTGGGAAGATCACTCCCACTCAAGTAAATAGCAGCTAGCAGCATCAGAATATCATACCATTGGCTGACATATTTACCTTGTCTAATAAGATTTATTATTGCTTAGTTGTTAGTTTTTGGAATATCTTAGGGGTTTTAACGTTTCCAGGGACGCTCTAGCCATCATATGCACTTCACTGCACGTGATTACTGAGTGGTCCCTTTAAATGTTCATGTTGTCCCCCCTTGCAAATACACAGGGAGAATCTGCAGAATCCCGCCATATACATTTGGCCTTTTCCCCACACCATACTACTTGTTGGACGAGATACGTTTGGTCAAACATTTCTCCGGACGCCTGAGCCCACGTGGTATACTCGCCGTCAGTCAGCTTCCTGCACTGGCTCGGCCAGGGTTCTGAAAGGGGGACGCCAAAGAAACCCCCCTCCATGTGCATGCGGAGAAAGCGATCCCATTAATCCTAACGGGAGCTCTTTCCTGCCACTCACTGTGCTTTTCCGGTGACAAACAGGACCACAAAGGCCTCTAGAGCTGCAGCTTCTCCTAAAGTATTTTGTTCCCCTACAGGTTAAATTCATGCTTGGTTGGGAGGCTGTCTGGGACAATAGACCAACGGCAGTAGTCTGTAGAGAAAAGAAATGTTCTGCATGCGGCTGCCTGCTGAATATATGTGGGTGCAGAAGAGGTCGAAGCCGTCTTGAATCTAAGATGACAGCAAGGACTGATTAAGGCCTAAGTCTTTACATTAGGGAAAATGGGCAGACTAGACGGGCCAATTTGTTCTCTGCCATAATGTGCTATGTTTCTATTTAATAATTTTATTGTAATTTTGAATGTGTCCATTTTTTGTTTTATCAGTAACACAACAAAGGAATTATTTCCTACTAAATATCGTGAAAAATACTTAAAACAGACTTGGATTAGGACGCATCACCCATGCTGCAAAGAACCACTTCATGGTATAAAAGTAAATGTAACAGTTTCCAGTTTCCTCTATTTTTCTAGCTGGAATCTCCGCATTTCAGCGATTGTAATTCTATAATCCACTTCTGCTTCTCCTCTGTATTTCTCTCAAAGTCAGAACTCTCTCTCGTTTGATGATGACATACCTTGTTTCATTGTTTCCGGGTCTTTCATCTTATTTCAATCGACTTTCAGCCTGTTCCACATTGTCATCTCCTGTTCAATTTTTACCGATGTTCCTTTTTTTCAGAAGTCCTATTCATCTCACTCAACGAGAAAATAAATGTATTGCGTCTCTACAGATAATAGGCACAAATACAGCCCTGAAATCTGATGGAAATGATAATCTAATGCAAAACAGCCTAATGTACACTAGCCAACGAAAAATGCCGCCTATAGGGTTTAACCTACATACATTCAGTTCATTATTAGCGGAGGGAATAGGAAAAAACATCTAAAGCACTCTATGTCTCAAAGGCCAGCAGCTGCTTTTATGATCCTCGTACCCCCTTCCTAATTTAATACACCCGGCACCCAAATACAATCCATACCTAGTGGGGCCCTCTATCCTCCGATATCAAATAAGGGAGATTACCTAACAGTCAGCGTTATTGGTGAGAGCCACAGCATTTTTTGTTTATTTAATCACAAAATGTGTTATCCGTAATGGCGTGTGAAACAATAGTATTTTTATTTTTAATCAGTATTGAATATATGCTACCTGAAGGCTGCTATTAACTGCCGCAATTCCCTTTTAATTTCAATGGAAGCGCCAGAGAGCAAGTGCACTTCCTGTGCCACAGAACAAGTGCAGGAAGCGTACTAAAGTACACTTCTTGTGCCACACAGCAAGTGCAGGAAGCGTACTAAAGTACACTTCCTGTGCCACACAGCAGGTGCAGGAAGCGTACTAAAGTACACTTCCTGTGCCACACAGCAGGTGCAGGAAGCGTACTAAAGTACACTTCCTGCTCTCAGTAAGCCAGAATGAGGAGGAAGATGAGGCAGGATCTAATTTTCTAGCACCAGTAACTAAGGACAGCACGTGTGAATCTGCATTCGGGAACATACAGGAGAATAAAAAAAAAATACGTCCAAATATATAAATGTTCTCTTTATTGTCTCACCTTAACTCTAGAAACAGCCAGCAGTATACACCCAACCTTGATGTGTCTACAATGTTTAGAGATATTCGTCCATGCCCTTATTTGATATTCCCTCCCTGGGTATACAGACAAGCTGCAGTTATATGGAACACACACAGATACAGAATAGCCATTTTTAACTGATGTTTTTCATGATTATATATATATATATATATATATATTATTATTATTTTTAAAAAGGAATTACATGGCGAGTACTTACATTCTTAAAGGGACAGTTTATACGCATTCAATCAAATGCATCTCCAGCAAAGCAAAGGTCCGCGTGGTAGGGAAACAGACCGAATGTAGAGAAGGTCCTGTTGAATCCTTGTAGGAATTTGGGTAAAGAAAATGTACCACTCAGCCATCATTTAAACTGGTTTTCACATCTTCAGCCTCTAGTCTGTCAGCTAATACTAGAAAAGTTTGTGAAAAGTTGTAGTGCCGGGAGGCAAATATTATTCAAGCCTTTTTTACATCTAAGATTCCTGACATTACTCTTATGTAACAAGCGATGGTCGTCTGTAGAGAGAATCTTTACACTCACTTGCTGATACTGAATTGTCGGGGGGGGGGGGAGTGAGCAATTTTAGCCGGGGTGGTTTACATGTGCTTCCCCCTAAAATGCTTATAAAATAAAAGAAGCCCCTGTAAAGTGGAGTTGGCTTGTTAACAGGTGATATCATATCAGTAAAAATCCAACTATCTGTAATAAATGCTATTCCATTCATTGTATTCACCTGTTAACAAGCCAACTCTACTTTACAGGGGCTTCTTTTATTTTATAAGCATTTTAGGGGGAAGGATCCCACCTAATCTGAAGTGTCTAATGGAGGGACTGTCAACAATAAAAGTTCTACAAAGATCTAGAATCGGCCCATTACCTGGAGTATGGACTCTACCCCAAATTAACGTTCCATGCTGCAGTTAGATTCGTCTTTATCTCCTTCATGAAATGCAAGGGTTTTTGCTTCAGTACAATCAACAAGGTAAATCACCATAACCAAACCCCCTTCTCTATGTCATCTACCCATTTACTGTTTTTTTCCCCAAACTGCTACCTTCCGCAATGCCCTAGAACCTCCATAAGGCTTGAGCTGTGCACGGTAACGAAGATTACTATCCTCGTAACAATGTTGTCTCTCATCATGTTTATACTCTATGAAGCCGTTTGTTGCTTTATTCTCACAGTTGTCAGTAGCCACTTTGAAATTCCAGTCCTACATAATGTGTCTGATATATATACCGTATTGGCTCGAATATAGGCCACACTTTTTTCCCCCCACTTTAAAGACTTAAAGTGGGGGGAAAAAAGTGTGGCCTATATTCGGGGTCTAGCGCCCGACGCCCGGGACATGCAGTCCTGGGCGCCGGGCAGGCAGCGGGGTTAGGATACAGATCCCCCACAGCGGTGCAGGGGACCTGCATCCTACTCTCTGATACGCTCAGACAGCCTCCCCTGCCAGCACTTCCCACGGGGGGAGTCCCGGCAAGGGAGATTGTTTAAGCGCATTGTGCGGACGGTCACCGGCTGCGGCGATGCGGGTAAACAAGCTCCGCAGCCGGTGACCGTCCGCACGATGCGTTTTACCTCTGCCCCCAAGACTTACCAGAGCAGACTCCCGGGTGTCTTGCGGGGCCGGCGGGGGACATCTACGCAATACGCGTACACAACTTCCGGTGCCGGCACATCCGCTGAGTGCCAGCACCGGAAGTTGTATACGCTGATTGCGTAGATGTCCCCCGCCGGCCCCGCAAGACACCCGGGAGTCTGCTCTGGTAAGTCGGGGGGGCAGAGTGGCAGCATATCTCGGTGGGGGGGGGACAGCGGCAGCATATCTCGGGGGAAGGGAAGGAGGACAGCGGCAGCATGTCTATGAAAAAAATTCTTTAAAAAAGCACCAAACTTTTAGGGTGCGGCCTATATACGGGGGCAGCCTATATCCGAGCCAATACAGTATATATATATATATATATATATATATATATATATATATATATATAATAGTTGGATATAATAAAAACATATACCCAGGAAGCTCACACATGCTCTGTACCCCCCCCCATATGTCTGTGATGTATTGTGTCCTTTTAACTAAATCAATCCTGCACAGTGGACTCCTCACCCGAACCTGACGGGAAGAAGGCAAGCCAGCGGAGGCAGTGAGATGCTTTGGGCAATGTTTTGCTGGGAAACCCTGGGTCCTGCCATTCATGTGGACGCTACTTTGACACGTACCCCTACCTAAACGTTGTTGCAGACCATGTACACCCTTGCATGTCCACGGTATATCCTGATGGCGTTGGCCTTTTTCAGCAGGATAATGTGCCCTAACACAAAGCAAAATGGTTCAGGAATGGTTTGAGGAACACAACAACAAGTTGTTATGGGGAGAGGAAATGCCCCTTTGCTCCTAGGGCAAAGAGATTCCCTGAAGACCCCCGAGCCAAGTGTGGTAAACCTGCCTGGACCTGTGTGTGCCATTTGGCTGAGGTTTCCAGAGTCTGACTTAGCTGGGCCTGGTGGGAAAGAGAAGCGAGTAGTTGAACAAGGTCCAACCAGCTGGTCAGAAAGACTGTCAATTCACACTCTTACAAGATAGAGATTTCAGTAAATTTTTACGACCTAGTATATAAACAATCATATTCTTAGCTCAAACAGAAAAGGGAATGCAATGTAAGAAATAGTAACAGATTTGTGACGCTAGACTTCTCCCTACATCTGCGGATATAATAACAACCTCTCATCCTCATAATCTGCTGGCATTAAGCAAATCGACACCATTTTCACTCTACTTCCACCACCATGAAAATAGTTTCAATAGACGGCTGCCAACACCCATTGCCTTAAAGGCAAGGCAGCCACCGCCATCTGCTGATCACATCTTCACTCATGTTGACAGCCTAACTGTTTACATTTAGAGGAATAACATTCTTGGCTTTCAAAAAATGTTTACTAGAAGGTTATTATCCAACGCTTCAGATGATGAGACAAAACGCGATGGATGTGCCCAGTACCACTGTATGGACCATACCATTTCATAAGGATTCACAAGAAGGCATTGTGTATTATCCCACACTGCTGAAAATAGGAAAACAAGCAGATGATTTGACTGTTTGAGTTCCTTATCTGCACGAAGATACACTTATGGCACATGTCAATGGGTAACCCAAAGATATGTCCATGTTTATCTGATGAACTAGGACTTGGCTGCCTTTTAATCGGTTGAGAGTCATGGAAAAGCAATTCTATAAAAACTGCTGGGCTTCTTGCTGGCTGCTTCCATAATAAATAAGATATTTCAGAGTGACAAGTTATTATACCTGGAATATATTTCTTATTAAATCCAAAACATTTATTTTTTAACTCCAGAAATATGTGCTTACAGTTGGCGTTGAATGTTCCTTAATACCAATTAATGTGCCTCAGAACTGCCTCGTCAAATATATTTCTACAAAATGGATTTCCGTTAATTGGAAGCAACTTATTAAACCATAAAACAAAAGTGTGTCTGAAATTACTATGGAACAGTGAAGTGATCTCTCATCATAGCCTTATCAGCCATGAAAAGATGACAACCGGGATCTTCCAGTCTCCCGAAGGCTTAAATGATTGCATAAATGAAGATATAAATCCGGTTTTGGCATATTTATAGCGTACGCATTAACAATAATTCACAAAGTGTTCCAGTTACTCCTTAATAATAGTTTGCAAATGTTCTGAAGTTCTGGAAACTCCACCAAGATCATAGCCGCTTTCAGAGCCCATCACAAAGTTTAGTAATGACACTAATATTTTGAATGAAACCACCCGTGTTCAAGCAGGGATTTCAACTGAGAAATAGCAGCGAGAAAAGCATTAGCTGGGATGCTCAGGTCTAGGCTCCAATGCGTCTTAAAAGTACAGATGTTCGGGGTGGACCAGCCACCCAGCTGTGTCCCGGTGTAAACATCAGTATGATTTATTCTGTCACCAGGCATATGTATAAATTGACTGAAGCGGAATATGAACGAGTTGGCTCCAGGCATTCACATTTACTTTTGTTGGCTACTAGTTGACCTGCAGTCAGTGCGTTTTGCCCCAGAAGAAAGGTTCAAGGGTAGGACGAAATATATTGCGAGTGACACACTGAATGGTGGATATGGAACACTTTGACCATTAAACAACCATGAAGTAGTGCAACGACCTCGCTTTCAGTGCAGTGACTACCATTCTGACAATCACCCCGACTTCTAGCTGTTACAGGGACGGCTGCTACAGAGGATCAGTTCTGTGCTCCATCAGCTCCCAAAACCTCTATATGTAAGCTCATACAATCCTGGACCCTTTGACACGTATCGCAAGTTACAAAACAAAGCAAGAATTCAACGCCGCTCTACATATATGTTTATTTAACGTGTCTTTCTATGCATGTTTTTCCTGTACATGAGCCAAATATGTCTTATGAGCGAAATATATCTTAAGCCAGACCGTAACCCGCCACTCTGTTCTTTTCATGCCTCCTTTCGTTTCAATTACTCATACTGTTGCTTTTAGATTGTAAGCTCTCAAGCCGAGCCCTCAAAAGGCCACCACTCATGCCAGGAATTTTGTATAAATTGCCAAAAGGCAGAAGTGGTAGAGGGTAATACAGCGAGGGTATTAAACATGCATGGGACAGGCACATGGCTCCTGAATCTAAGACGAGACCAAGGTTTGAGTCTTTACAGAAAAATAGGCAGACCGGACGGGCCGAATGGGGCCGATGTGTTGACGGATTCTACATGTCTTGGCTAGAAAACAAGGCTGCACAAAGTACCCACAGTTTGTCGTTCAGATGAAGTACTAAGCCAAGGTCCTTCATATCTACATGTTTTTGTTCTCGTCTTACCTCTTTAGCTTCTGCGTCTGTATGGTCAGCTTATCCTCATCCCTTTCAGAACTATTATGCGGCTGCTTTGTCTTCTCTGTCTGCCATAAAAGAAAATGAAGATAGATTGGAACACTGGAGTGATGGGAGTGATAAAGGGCCATTGGAACACTGGAGTGATGGGAGTGATAGAGGGCCTATGAAGAGATTCCAATTAGCCGTTTCCAGCTACACTAGTCATTTACAGCATTAACCCCGTCTGCTCTTTTTCATGTTATTTTAATGGACAAAATTTCCTTTTTTTCTGGGAAATTTCTCCCAAAATCTTTTGAGAGGCAATGTATGGATCGATGACAAAATACTTTTTTTTTTTTTAAATTGCGGTTCCCGATGACAGCGTCTCTATACTCATTATCAATCCTCTGATCGTGCCCATGCAGCACACAGAAGGCTTACTCGGTAAAGGTTGAGTTGACACGATTCGGCCGTCGAGAAGGACCTTTCATCTGGATTCCGTGTCAGCGCGACCCCACCTGACTTGCCAGCTTTGGAGTTTAAGTTGAGTTGAGAAATACAAAAGGCAGCAGATCTGATATTCAATAAACTTTCGTTGGGAGTTTGGTCAGCTTGGCTGCTCAGGAGGCGCTGCGCACGATATGGATCTAGGGGGCTTCAGCCCAGAAGCGGCCATCAGACACAAGGGGGCAAACGCCTGTTGGGCTGCTTTCAGACAGCGTGCGGCCAGTGGCCCAATATGCTGACCGCATGATACGCGAGCATAAAAACATAGGGTGCAGTCGCACACATCCAACCGTCACACTTACATCATCAGGTGGCCATTGGCCTTAAAAGTGACAGGGCTGCATCCTCTGTCTTACCTCTGACTGGCCCCACTTCTGCAGTTTCATTATTAAAAAATATACGTAGGCCACTCAACACCGACGCCAGGTTAAGCCACCAGCTTTAAGTGAACACTTAATCCTGGCAAGTCTGTCCTGCAAAAATAAGCTGAGCTGGCCCTGTACAATGCATAGTTCAAGCTGTGGATGACTTTCTTGAAGTCCTACTTGTTTAACTATGCATTATACAGGGCCAGCTCAGTTATTTTTGTTGGAGAAGCTCTCTAGGAATAGTTCCACATTATCTATAGTGAACTGGGTGATCTGAGACCGCAGCTCCTTCCAAACTCCAGGTTTAGTGGATAAACCCCTAATTATAATTTTTTTTCATGTGAATAAGGTAAGGTTCAGGTGCACTCCCCACCGCTCTGAGTTACCGAATAAGAAACGGAACACAGAACTAACAATGGTCATAAAAGAAAACTAACTATAAACCCAGAACACAATAATGAATGTATTATCACCACATATGGGAAAAAAGGAAAGTGCTGCTAAAACCGAACAGATGGAGGGGTCACCCGGAGAAATGTGAAAATAGGGTGTAAAAAATGCCTTATTAATATACACCGTGAAACAAATGGCACAAAAATGAATAATATATTTTCGAGGGGGGGGAAAGCTAATTCATTGGAAAGTGTACATTTCCTGTGTGTATGTATATATTGTATACATTTCCATGAATATATTCTAACCCCTTTTCTGATCACTTGGTATTCAAAAGAAGAAGAAGAAGGTGGTCACTGGTAGAGTAAAGCCAAGACTCTCTATGTCATCGTTACAAAAAGACTTACTCTACGATGCGTTATAAGAACACAACTCTGAGCCGTGACAATCTCTACACATTTACAGCCTAGCGATACCTTATGGAAATTATTCCATGATCTAGAATATATCATTTTTTTATGTATGTGGGGGATTAATGTAATCCGGGGATGATCAGAAATTGGGTCATTGCTCATCAGGCACCCATTGTGGAAAAGAAAGTGATGTTTTTTTACTTTATTTACTTTTTTACATACTAGCACTCACAAATATTTTTTGCATGTTTCTGTGATTTCAAATGAATGCCCTATTTCTTCTGAGAACTGATGCATAATTTGCATGGGTACACAGAAAAGGGGCATCTTAATTAAACACACATGGTAAATACTAAAAACCTTCAGTACTGACAGGGTTAAAGTACTCCCAGATAATCAGGCTTGCTCACAGAGTACTTTATTTATGGACATTATTCTGTCCCTTTAAAACAGATCTGTTAATATAAATATACCGTATTGGCTCGGATATAGGCCGCCCCCGTATATAGGCCACACCCTAAAAGTTTGGTGCTTTTTTAAAGAAAAAGTTTTTTTCTTTAAAAAAGCACCAAAAAAACATGCTGCCACTCTGTCCCCCCCCCCCCGAGATATGCTGCCACTGTCGTCGTCCCCGAGATATGCTGCCACTGTCGTCGTCCCCGAGATATGCTGCCACTGTCGTCGTCCCCGAGATATGCTGCCACTGTCCTCCTCCCCCCCCCGAGATATGCTGCCACTGTCCTCCCCCCCGAGATATGCTGCCACTGTCCTCCTCCCCCCCCGAGATATGCTGCCACTGTCCTCCCCCCCCGAGATATGCTGCCACTGTCCTCCCCCCCCCCCCGAGATATGCTGCCACTGTCCTCCTCTGCAGAGGTAAAACGCATCGTGCGCTTGCGCTTAGACAACCTCCCGTGCCGCCCCCCCCCCCCCCGTGGGAAGTGCTGGCAGGGGAGGCTGTCTGAGCGTATCAGAGAGTAGGATGCAGGTCCCCTGTATCCTAACCCCGCTGCCTGCCCGGCGCCCGGGACTGCATGTCCCGGGCGCTAGACCCCGAATATAGGCCGCACTTAAAGTAGGGGGAAAAAAGTGCGGCCTATATTCGAGCCAATACATTTGCTCCCTGTACCCCACAGATCTTCTGTATTGTACTCCCATCCCCCTGACGGAAGGGGCCGTGTTGCAGATCCAAGTGCTGGCAATCTGCTAGCTAAATGGTGACAGGTAAGTGGAGCAGCCACCCTGCAGAAGAGGTAGATTCTAATACGGCGAGGGGATTTAAACACGCAAGGGATAGGCATATGGATCCCTAATCTAAGACGAGACCGAAGACTGATTAGGGTTTAAGTCTTTACAAAAGGAAAAGTGGGCGATTGGATGGGGTAAATGGGGCAGATAAAGCCTGCGATACTAACCGCCATTCCTTTGATGGAAGTGCTGGCAGCCTAATTGACTTCTGTCTGTTGTTATTGCGCACAACACAATCGAGAAGATCTTCCGGACGAGCTGCCATGTCCAGAGATCTCCATGAGCTAAAAGCAACCGCCCCCCCCCCCATATCGGTCATTTCTTTGTCCCCTCGCTTGGTAGACATAAGCAACTGTGCGCTTATTCCTAGAGGACCGATCCAATACGTCTTTTTGAGACGCAGCCTGACTTGCTTTAACAAACCGCATGTGGGAATTGAGATAAGGAAGACCGCCGACTCCCGTTGTTCCTAGGTTGGTCCGTATTGTCCCAAACACACACACTTTATTCCTCCCCATATCAGTATAAAATATTGCCAAGGCCATTTGTGACAATATGATAGGTTGCCTTGCTTTGAAATAAACTGTTGGTTTCACGTCTGGTAGCAGGAAACATCAGCAAAGAAAGGATGCAAAGCTGAAGGATGAGAAGTACTTTCCATACAATAGTAACTTATAAATATATTATATATATATATATATATATATATATACATACACACACACACACACACAAACATACACACACATATATACACACAAACACATATTACAAGGCCTGGTCAGCCTCTTACATCCACAAAAAAATGCGCGGAGGCGCTGCTTCTGCTGTCTGCCCAGGAGTCTGAGATCCCACGGAGTGATCCTGTAGGCTGAAACCGCGGTTGCTGCAAAACCTGCAATAGCGTTTTCAGCTGTCACAGGCAGCTTCAGGAAAGGGGGTTCAGTGTTGATTGGGCCCCCACACAAGTATGGGGACCTGACAAAACACCCCCTGCTGCCTGATCGCTCCATGAGAGCGACAGGGCAGCGTTAACCCCTTCAATGCCGCGATCACAGCATTTTAGGGGTTAATTTCCGTTTTGTACGGGGCTCTGCTGCTGGTGGTCAGGCAGGCCAGCAACAGCAAAAACGAACCCCCCCACAAGCCCTTTGATGATTCATCAGACGCCCCCCCTGCAAATGGCTGGTCTATAGACCAGCAATTGCTTCCCAGCTGCCAGAGGCAGCTTCAGGGACAGGGGGAGAGGGTTCTTCGGTCTCCACATGAGTGTGGGGACCTGACACAACACCCCCTTGCTGCCTGATCGCTCCATGAGAGCGACAGTGCCGCGTTAACCCCTTCAATTCCACAATTGTGTATAACACATTCGTGGCATTGCAGGGGTTAACATTTAAACATTATTAAAAAATAATAATAATAATAATAACCAGCACTGACCTGAAAGTCCAGAGTGCTTCCAGGTCAAACGCTGTGAGTTTATTAAGTGGGCTGATGATGATCCGATCCCTCCTAACCAACTGTTAGTTTAAAAAAAAAATCCTGGCTCCTAACTTTTTTAGCTGGCGCCGAGATTCACAACAAATATATATATATATATAATTCCTGTGGCGTTTCTGAATTCACTTTATTGCTTTTGTTTAACTTACATAATTTATTACATTTACCCAGAAATTGTGCTTTTTGGTTATCATTCAGCGTTACTCTTTGGGAGATGTTTCTTCGTCCTCCCGCACGATGAGATTTGGAATAAGAAGTAGCGTATAAATTAATTCGCTGCCTGAAGTTCTCGCCCCGTCCTCACCCTCCATCGCAAAGGCTGCCTGAACCAAACAATAATCCGCAACTTAATAGGGAATTTCACTGCGTGTAATCAGATGGATTTCTAATTATATATACAGCATATATTAATTATTGTAATCTGTAAATACTATTGCACAGGTTTCGTTAATATACTGAAAAGTAGCAGAAATAAACGATTTGACGTCAGATAAAACCCATTCTACTCATTATTATTCTTCTGCCCATTATTTCCCGATCTAAGGACTCAAACTTGTTGGTCTTGGCTTGGTTTCAGGAGCCATATGCCTACCCCATGCATGTTTACATTCCCTCACTGTATTACCCTCTACCACTTCTGCTGGGAGGCTCTTCCATTAATCTATCACCCTCTCGTTAAAGTAAAACTCCTTTACATTACTCCTAAACCCTTGACAGTTTAGTTTCAGATTACGGCCACCTTTATGTATTTAGATATTTCTCTCCTATAAGCTACAGCCTATAAGCTTGCGAGCCGGTTTGTCTCAGTCTGTCAGACCCCTGGAATATATATGCATTGTAAGAAGCGGGTGCTGTATAAATAAAAGATAATAAAAGTAATTTAGCAGCCACGTACTGAAACGTACTGAAATCCGATGGCATCTCTGAGCCAGAAGTATATATACGGCTGATTTATGCCGATACGGTCCTGCCCTTTTCATTCTTATATTGTAATCAGCAGACAGATCAAAGTGCTTTTCAAGCCATAAATTACCAGTTATCTGCTGCCCTGAGCTGTGGCCTTTTGTAGCGTTGAAGATATCAGGCAGAACACAGAGCAAGTTACGGGCGGCTCGGGAACAATGATACAATATCGCACAATCACATGAAACACAAAATCCTGTTACAATATCGCACAATCACATGAAACACAAAATCCTGTTACAATATCGCACAATCACATGAAACACAAAATCCTGTTACAATATCGCACAAAGTGATGTCACAATGTTATACGTTACAATATCAGACAATCACATGAAATAACACAATCATGTTACACTGCTATATTGTGAGGTGCTGCAGGTACTTGGTCTGCCGGGAGCTCCCAGCGTAATACTTCTTTTATACTCACCAACATTTTAATGTTGAAACACAGATTTCTTCCCCAGGAACATCTCTTCTCTTTTTTAGCGTGTGCAATGTCTGATTTAAACGATATCTAAGCTGAGCTGCCATAATACAGAACATTTGTTGGGAAGTCCGGGACATAGCATGGCCTGCTGGAACTGTCCTGGGAAAAACCGAGAATGCTGGCAGCTATGACTTTGTTAAGACAGGTTCGAAAACTCCGTTTTCCGAATAAAGGAAAGACATTAAGTGATGCACATTCGGCGGAGAGCTTCAGCACAGGGATACCGGCTCCGCAACACGGAACCGTCTTTAACCCCTTGATGACAATTGCCGTCCGGGCACGTCACGGAAAAACATGTCGTTTACGACAATTGACGTGCCAGGACCAGCACGCCTATAAAGGGGTGCAGAAAGCGATCTACTTTCGCTTTCTGCACCCAAACGGCGTTGCTGTAATGCCTCGACCTCGAGGCATTCACGCAATGCCACGATCGGCACTAAGGGGCCCTCTCTGGCCCCTCCCCGGGGCGTCAACATCCACCATACACTGTATGGCGGCGGACGCCCGTTTTAAAAGCGTTTAGGAGGCGATCAACGATCACCTCCTAAACTTAAATGGTGTCGATGGAATGCCTCGATCAGGAGGCATCCAGCGACACCAAACACTTACCTCTAGATGGACTGTGACCACTCCGGAGAGCGGTCACAGCCGCTGCCGGTGATCTTCACCATCAGCAAGATGGCGGCGGCCCGGGAAAAAAACCAATAAAGATGAAAAAGTTTGCTAGATGGTCGCCAGACCCTCTAGAGAACTCTGGCTCCACTTGCAGGTTGAATACAGGTACTGCATTCAACCATGCAAGTCAATGGAGCCCAGCTTTCTAATCACAGTGTGATTAGTAAAAATAAATAAAAAAATAAAATAATTAGAAAAAAAATAGTAAAAAAACAGTAAAATGTAAAAATAATTTCCCACTGATGTCACTATCAGGGGAACCTTCAAGTTAAAAAAAATGTAAAAAAATAAAAATAAAAATAAAATATATATAAAAAATATATTTTTGTGAGCAAATCCTAAAATTAGCATATTAGCTTAAAACAATTCTCGCATGGAAAGAGTTAAAATACTGGCATATTAAATGCCCATGGGGTGTCTACTTTAAAAAAATGTATGATTTGATGGGGTAAATTGCATTGGCCGGGTTCAACAATGTCCCAATTAACACGGGGGGGGGGGAGGATGGCCACACATCTAATTTCCAATTGGAAAAATGCACACGTACCAAATGTGGCCTTTTAGTTCCCCCAAAAAATTACAAACCCATGCATGTGGGGTATCACTGTACTCAGGAGATGTTGCTGAACACATATTGGGGTGTCGTGTGACAGCGGCATATACCAGGAGCTGTAAATTCATACATAACATAGGTGTGTGGGGGAAAAATACACACAAACGAATACTACTGCAGACTTTGAAAAAATTCTGGTGGTAAAATGTGTGCATGCAAAGAGTTAAAATACCAGCATTTAAAATACCCTGGGGTGTCTAGTTTTCAAAAATATATGGTTTTGTTTGGCACACTGAAATGGCCCGGCTCAAAGATGTACCAAATAGGGCATGGGCAGTGGATCCCCAAATGCCAAAGTTCAACATTGAAAAATGCGCATGCCCCAAATGTGGCCCTTTTGCCCCCAAACAGCCAGGCAAAATCATTCATGTGAGGTATCACTGCGCTCAGGAGATGTTGCTGAACACATATTGGGGTGTTTTGTGATAGTGACATATACCAGAACCTGTTTATTCATACCTGAAGTAAAATGTGTGTGACAAAACAAATGCAAAAAAAATGACTACCACAAAGTTTGACAAAGACTGGTGGTAGATATGGTGCATAGAAAGAGTTAAAATACTAGCATTTGAAATACCCTGGGCTGTCTAGTTTTCAAAAATATATGATTTGATGGGGTAAATTGCATTGGCCGGCTTCCAAGATACCCGAAATGGCACATGGGGGGGAAGAATTACCGGATTTGGAAAAAATGGCTTTGAAATAGCAAAACGCTACCTGTACTTATTGCCCCATAACGTGTAGAAAAAAGCAAAAAAACATAAAAACATTGGGTATTTCTAAACTCAGGACAAATAGTAGAATCTATTTAGCAGGTTTTTTCATTACCTTTTATAGATGAGTAAAAGATTATTCAACTAAAAGTTAGAAAGTCATTTTTAGTAAATTTTTCACCATATTTTATACTTTTTTTAATAGTAAATAATATGATACAATCAAAACAATGTCATGTAAAGAAAGCCCTTCTTGTCCTGAAAAAAACAATATCTAACTTGTGTGGGTTCAGTAAACGGGAAAGAAGAAAATTACAGCTAAACACGAGCAGCGCAGAAATGTTAAAAAGGCCATTGTCACGAAGGGAACAAAAAGTAAAATCAGCCTTTGTCACGAAGGGGTTAAAGACATTTGGCCAGGAAGACAACATTAGCATTCAGTAGAGCTCGGATGATGTGACAGATAAAGGGCCGCCTGGGCCCACCAAAGAGATTCAGACCTTACCATCACTTCCGCGTCATTACTGTCACACATACTGAGTAACGACGGATAGACAGAGGCGATGGGTTACCGATTTATGTAGAAAGTTCCCAACAACGTTATAGGAACCGCAGCATTAAGGGATGACTTCCTACCTTTTGAAATGGCCGAGGGGTAGGGGTTAGCGGCACGGCTAGTATGCAGTATTTTATCAGTACTGTTTCTAATAGTACATTTCTAGTTTAATTTTAAACATCTAACCTAAATGTTCAAGTTCAAATGAGAGCAGATAAACTCCTGTATTTTCCATAGGAGACGCAAAAATACTTGGCCTGCTTCAAATGGAAATTTTTACAAATTAGAGAGTTTCCAGTTGGCAAAAATTAAAGACATTTTTAAAAGTATATAAATTCATTCGTGTATTTTGAATTGCTGTGATTTCCAATAAATGATTTTGATGCAATGGATACTAGTGTGCACCATCATATATGGTTGAATAATAATAAAATAATAATAATAAATTGTTTCTATTTAAGTAAGCCAGGTATTATGGAGTCATGGAAATAAAGAACCTATGAGAGAATTCTAAATATAAAATAAATAGAACAAATCTAATTTGACAGATGCATAGCTCTAATACTAGAATATCATTTTAGATTAATTAAGGCAGAAACAAAACAATATATAATATATATATATATATATATATATATATATATATATATATATATATATTGATGAGATCACAGCAGCCCTAATATGCCTATAAGTCACTGTGCATCATTTGTAAGATGTGATTTGATCGTGACTAATAGGAATACAATCTTATAATGAACAGTAAGGGAAAGCGTTTTATTTACACTCGGTGTGTAGGTGGACATTGAGTAATTGTTAAGGCTGGAAGCTATTTGCGTGCCATCGATTTCCATTCACAAGTACTTCAGTATCCACTCATACGCCGCACGTTTAAGCTCTCCGCAATCACCTCCCAAGCCGTACCAATACCTTACCGCCCGCACTCCGTATATCGCACAGGATGCTTCCCGATCGCAAGGGGTGCGCAGAAACGATGATTTTTGATTCACAGAATAAAATTTAAAAAAAAAAAAAACTAAGGCCGATAGCGAGGCATTTTATAATAAAAAAAACCCAGAAAAGAAATGAAAATTATATAGCAACACAGGGTGCTTTTCAAGTCAGGGGAAGTTAATAAATATATTTTTGGTATTTTTTCCACGCTTATACTAGCTGTGGATAATGTCTTTTTGTAAAAAAATAAAAAAAAAATAAAAAATATAGTAAATAAAATGTCTTGCATATATGAATATGGATTTTCAAAAAATATCCTGAAATAAAATAATTGTGTGGGTACGTTTAAGAGAGAAAGAATGGCAAAAACTAAAAATGCTGTGATCCTATGGCACGAAAAGCCCAGTCCTTAAGGTATATTTTAAGATGTATTTTGTTTTTATTCCGAAGTGCTTGGTACATTTACCATGCACCATATTTAGCGATTAGCGCCTCGTGTATAATGCGAGTTTCCCTTGTGTGTGTTTGCAGTCCGTGCTCGGGGGCTTGTGTCCCCTCACAGCCACAAAAAACAACTTTATCCGTACTACAGAGCACAAATTCGGCTATTAATCATCCCAGAAAACAATCATTTATGCACCTCGGCCACTGACTTGCTGTTGGGATTATTAGAAAATTTGTATTTGGATTGAAATGCCGTCTTAAACATATTCGCATTGGTCGTCACCATATTGTCACCCATGGCAGTTCCCAGCACTTGTCCAAAATAACAGTTTTTACAGCAAAAAATAGTTAAATTTATTTGTGTAAACGGCATCCGTTTGCGTTGCAATTACTATGACTAGTACGTTGATACTTGGTTTTTAATCGATTTAGCATTCCACGTCAGTGCCCGATGGCGCCACGTCAGTGCCCGATGGCATCAGGGGGGGGGGGTTGTGTAACTTTTGGTGTATTTAAGTCTGTTTGGCGGGATAGGGGGCACTTACACATTGAGAAAGATGTGGTGCGCACCTCAAAATGTTGAGGTCTGCTCTTTATGCGAATAAGCCTGCGATTATTTCACAAGCAAACCTTCTTATTGTAATATATAAAAGGAGCAGCGGCAGAACGGTATTATTTATACACGCGGATTCCTGTGACACATAATGTCTTTGAATCTTAGAACTGCACAACAAGAGGTTTTGTTGGTTGGTCTCTTAGAAGATTGGTGACTATTTTTATTTTTTTTCTAGAAAAAGGCCAATTGTTAATGGTTGCATGGGAACCTCTTAGAAGGGCCAATAAACTAAATCTGCATGTTCTTCCAAGGCAGATTTTGTATTGTTGAGATCGGTAAGTTCAGGTGTATTTCTTGCGAGCTTGATTTGATGAAGAAACCGCATGCTAATGATCTTGGTTTACTCATTAAACCGAGTGCTGATTCTAATCAATGTTTGTCACTAATGTAGCCTAATGATTAAGTGAACAAAACTACATGCAGTAATACTGAGGAGTGCCAGACCGGCCAGGATAGCAAATGGCCTTTGGTTTGCGCATGATACAATATCATCTTTGATAGAGTAGAGACTGAAAGGTATACACAATCACATACTCCACGTATAGGTTCCCAGGGAGGGCATTGCTGAAGAAATGCTTTATAAAATTATATGGACACAGTTTATACTTCTCCGTACGGTACATTTCGTACACGCGGTACATTTCGTACACACGGTACCTTTCGGCTTTGTGCAGGGAGGCTGCGTGTTGCGAGCGAACACAGCGAGCACCAAGGCTGATCAGAACGCCGGGACAAAGGGTCTTTGATACATGTATTAAAAAGAGGAATTTACATATGTTTGGAAAGCACAGACTAGTATGTCCTCTGTTAGCCCAGAACCTTTTTGTACCAAGCAACTTTCCCGCATGCGCACAGGGTCTGCACAAACCGTCAGGGGTCTGCACGCACCCCCACCCTCAGAGTTCGTCGAGCCTATTTAATAAAAACTATAATTGAGAAAAATCAGTCCCAGGTAGCAGCGGAGGTCGTCTGCGCTCATCACACAGACGTCCACCAGCTGCCAGAGAGGAGGATCCAGGTCCCCTGCAGCGCTGCGGGGGATCTGGATCTTAGTCTTGTAGTGAGACCTCTACTTTGTCTTATATTCGGGCAAATACAGTATATATCATGCATGGAGACTCTGGGGAATATTTAAAAGGTACCGTGCTTGTCAAGCAATGAAAACCGAAACAAATTCTGAACACATCTGCTTCAAGTTCAAGATTGCGAAGACTGCATAAAATCGTAATGGACAAGGCGTTTCATAAACAATGCTAATAGGTGAATGTCTGAGCAATGACATTCTTATTATTATTTATTGTCACGGATTTTAGTGTAATTACAGAAGCAGTAGTCGAAGCAAAAAAAAAAAAGGGATTAAACAAAGTAACCAAAACACATTCTGAGAATTAAGAAATATTTTCCGTCCTGATAACCTACGCTTTTCACTTGCAAAACAAAACGTCAAATTTATATTTCAAATCCTTTTTCTGCCTGTAAAAATCCTGACGGCATCATTACCTTTATACCCAAACACACAATTATTCTGATTAAAATGACAGCTTTTCTATTAAGTTATTCCGAAGAACGAAGCAGAGGTTTAAAGATGTTGGCCTCCGTATTTTGAATTGTAAAATGTTCTCCGTGACATATTTAATCACACTGCATTCTTCCTGACAAAATATGTTCTGTATAAAGGAATTAATAAATGAATTAGCTTTAAAACTTGGCACTAGCTGGTAATTCATCCCCCAAAAATAATATAAACGTACGCAGCCACCTCTCCGCTGTCCTTTCTATTGGGTGTCCGGATATGATGTCATACCCCAGCACGGTGTGGAAGGAAACCGACTCGGCCCAGCCGTCCATAGAATTGATTGGCTGTTTGGGGCGATCAGTGATCTCCCCTTTAATTGGCCAATTGAGTAGAGGCGTTACAGGGAGCCAACAAGGCGAGCGCAGAGGGGCGGCAGCCCTCGTGGGCTTGCTGTCATTGTATATACATTACGTATACTGTATAGTGTCTTCAATCTTAACCTTATAAATATTTACCATGGGAGCTGCCATCTTAACCTCTTATAAACTCTGCCTTATTACCTTCTAGGGAGTAACTGTTACTAGGGCAGCCCCACAGATGTACTTTACTATGAATTCTTTAACAAAAGTTACCTTAAGGAGAAGTTGCAGCTTTGACCAGAGACAGGAAAGCAACCAAACTGAAATCAACGGGGCAATTGTACGCATGCACGGTGATATATATATATATATATATATATATATATATATATGCACATTGGTAATTGTACAACTGAAACCATATCCCCTTTTCATGTTTACACGCAGATATACAGAGAGCAAGTCGGATATGTTCCCAAATGGCCAGAGGAACTCAGTAAATAGTGTAAAAAGGTTTTTCCCCCCCGGTTTTAATATTTTCGTGAGAAAGGCTAGTCCACCTTACACCGATATATTAGTGTCTGACAGCTCAGGATTCCTTGGGATGTGACAGTTTGTCAAAACCCATTACAGGGCAAGTGTTTCAAATATAATTAAGACTGAAATATTTTTCATTTTTCAGTGTATGATTTAAAGGCACCATGCAGCCCCACCGGCTATCAAAATACTTTGTAAAAACACATCTTTTAACCTGTATTGAAAGAAAATAATCACTCACCTTTAGGAAAGCCAATCACTTTCTGCAGATCTACAATTCCTTCTACAACTCATTTAGATTAAAATAATCTTTTATTTATTTATTATGCAATTTTTTTTAACATTAAAGAATATAACAAAAAAACCTATCAATTCTAGAAGGCATCACATCCACTCCCCGCATGCTGGATCAGACTGCACAAACCACTTAGGAAATGAGACACACCACTCCTGTAGGTAAGTGGTGGGGCAGGAGCACTGGCAGGTTGTTTGGGGGCACTGATAAGCTGTTTGGGGTCAAAGACAGCACAGACAGGCTGTTTGGGGGTAAAGATGGCCCAGGCAGGCTGTTTTAGGCACTGATAAGCTGTTTGGGGACAAAGATTGCACCGACAAGGTGTGTAGGGCAAAAGTGCAGTCATGGGACATATTGCTTGGTAAAGTTGGAGGGGCCAGGCACCATTTTCCCACCAAGGTCTGTGGTTTCTAGTTATGCCCCTGGGAAAATATCTTATTTTATGAGTTCTAATATAGCTACCATGGTGTATCAATAAAACTGTCTCGCCTATAAAGTGAGCCAGTGTCAGTTTTCAATGCCAGCTCAAGATAAAGACAAAAGTTTCTCAACCAGAATGCCCCGGAAAGAACTAATGCTCATAATTACAACTACAGCACCAGCGTGATGGCCAAGTAGTTATTGGCTTCCATAAAATGAATAAATACCAGAATGTCCTGCCAGTATATAATGCATCTCTTAATCACAATTAAAGGCTAACTTCCCATCTAGAGACTGATACATGTCAATAGGTCACTGGAGGTTTTTCCTCAGCATTCTTTTCTAAAACTGTATTATTATTATTATTATTATTATTCTTTTATTTATATAGCGCCAACAGTTTACGCAGTGCTTAATACAATACATTTATTCAGGGGGTACCACAAGACAAGAATCGACAGACTAAGACAAACCGATACATTAGTTGGAGAGAGCCCTGCAGACACTTCATTCACAGAAATTATAAACAAGATAGGCTAATTTGTCAATCACTCGAGCACCAGAGGGGCACATGATCTCTGTAAACAGATCTAAAACAAATTCATGCATTGTTACCAAGTCATGCAATAAAATAATCATCATGGGACATAGAAGCCTGGAGGGATGGGGGGGGGTTAAAGTTAAAAAAACAAAACAAAAAAAAGCACACAAAGTATGGAGCTCATTCCAAGCCTTCCAGTGGTATAAAGGGGTTACAATGAAGAAAATGCAGAGAGCGTTTTATTATGTTTTCTATGTCCTCTTTCCCTAGGCAGAAGATGAGGATTTGAAGGCAATGTTTGGGATCTTTGGATCAGCCTTTACAATTTGAGTGTCAGCTTTTCTTCCCAACGCGTATTCTCTTCATTTTAATGCCCCATCTTACTGGGATGTTATGGGGAATGAGAGCGGGGCTAAGAATGATACTCAGGGGGTTACCATTGTTCATTTTACTATTAACCTGTCCATTACATTGACTGGTACCTGAATAAATATTTCATTAATGCTGTATACAATTTAAAGCATGTGTCTCCAGCATTTCTCTTTATGAGAGATACTATAAACGTTTTATAAAATGTTTATAAAATAGAAATGGCAGTTTGGGATTAAGTATATATTGTATTTTGTTACATTATTATTGTATGTCTTTATGGAGTTTAGCTCCATTCGGCTACATACACCTGCCGTGTCTCCCCCATACATGGAGTGTGATTTAACGGGTGTGATGTTCAAGCAGGAGAGGGCTGGCTACGTTCGGCCTTATGGACAAGTCCAGCCAAGAGTTCCGTTAATAAAATTAAAATCTGGAACTATGAGAAAGCGCTGAGCTCAGCTGTGTATTTATGAGGGCTGCTGCCCTCAAGCCACCTTGTGTAGTTCTCCTCCCTTTCTCGGTCCATCCTCTTTGTGCGATGTGCTGGGCCATACCCACAACGCTGGGGGAATATGAAGCAGATTCACTACACAAAGCTCCCCATCGCGTCCCCAAGAATGAAAGTCACATCAATCTAGGGCGTAATTCCTCCTCCCGCCTACATGTCCGGGTTAACACGGTTCTACGATAAAGGCACAAAAAGGCTCAGGTCCACCGAAAGCTCACAAAAAATATAAATCTTACAATTCCACATTAAGAATTACATTGTATCCCAATTCTCGATGGATCGAAGTGGACAGGCCAGTTTAATGCAAACAGTTTTTAATCCTTGTAATTCCTTTCATGTGAAAAGTCTTCCAGCTCTATGCGTTTTCAGGCTAACAGTCATGTGCTTCATACGTCTTAGCAAGTCAAGATTAGCATGTTTTCTCTCATCCGCAGGGCACATGCGTAGTCACAAGGTGTAAACCACGTTAAATACAGAAAACTCGGAAACTTCATCGGAGAATTGTCTGTATCGGTATTTAATCAGAAAGGCCCATCCCTGGACGGACGCGCTAAACTGAGCCAAAGCCCAATGCTATTTGTACATATACATTGTGCAGCGATCTATAAACACTATACTCACATTCAGAAACTACCGCTTCGTACATTAAAAAGCATGACAGAAGATGCTGAAGATGAAATCTTTCTGTGGAAAATTTTAGAAGGCTGGAAATAACGCGAGCTGTCTGATATTGATGTGACTGGATTGCCGGTTACAATTGTGAGCTAACATATAGCAGAAAAAATATACGATGTAGCTTTTATAGCTAAGAAAGGTATAACATGCAAACTGGACACTTAATAAAGATAATCATTTTGTCAGCTTAAGGGGACAGCACATTTTGGTGAAGTACACGTGGCATTTTGTGGCACAGATTCAATGTTTGTCACACGAAGATGACCAGCCGCCATTGTCCTTCCATCCCACAGAAACACTATGTGTGAGCGCTGCGGACGAGATTCACGGGGTCCGAGGATCAATTAGCTCTTCCTCGGTCTTCGCGAGCCGTATACTTAAACATTGATTTTTCTATTTAAATCCAACCCACACCTTCGGGGAAGACTTATATTAATAAGAGACATTTCCAGTATAAAGAAGCTTGTCACATGTAGCATGAGGAATCATCATTAGGAGGAGAAATTTCCAATTTTTAAGATCAACTAAGACACGTGAAAAAGCCTTCAATGTATGGAAATGTAATTTTTATAGCTCCGGCAGATAGATGTTAAGATTTCCTTGAAAATTCTGTGCATATTTAACTAATGAAATCAAATAAAGACACCGCTGAAAATTCCCGTGTATTATTCATGCAGCACTTTGCTAGAATTCTCATATTTATCCCGTTACTCAAAGCTTTGGCGGTGTCTCACGAGAACGTATTTACCTATTTCCGGGCACATAAGTAGAATTGAGCAGCAGGATAATATAATTCAGTTGGACAGTTCCATGGAAATCCAATAAACATCTCAGTTCTATGACAGATCTTGGCACTGCTGAAATTATTGGCAAAAACAAAATGTAAGGTGTCGTACTGAATAACAGGGCTGAATCACAAAATAAAAATAAACACACATGTACACACACACATATTCCTATACACACACACCCTTGCCCCAACCACCTGTAACAATCACCTTCTTTTTCCTTGCATACCACCCAACAGCCCCAGTTTTGGGGGACAATCCCACATCGTAAATAATTAATTAGTAATATCAGTGGGACTGACTGATAATAAATGAGACCCAAATGTATGTATATAGCTATAGCTATAACGGGGGATTGGATGCATACAAGGTTCTATCATTCTGTCCTTAAACGGAAACTTATATTATAATTAAGGTAGTGCTGTCAATTTTCCCCAAATCCTACATATTCTGTGTAATGTGTTTAGGGATTGGCCACGCCCACTCCCTGCAAGCTTCCTGCCCTCTTCATAAAGCCACTCCCTCAGAAGACGGAGAGAAATTTAGAAATGTCCTTTTTGAAAGAAAAGCATGTTTTGTCCATTAAAACAACATGAAATGGATCAGAAATTCAGTGAAAACGGGGTTAATGCTGTAAATGACTATTGTAGCTGGAAACGGCTGATTTAATGGAATCTCTTCCAGAGGCCCTTATCAGTCCCATCACTCCTGTGTTCCAACGGCCCTTTATCACTCCCATCACTCCTGTGTTCCAATGGCCCTTTATCACTCCCATCACTCCTGTGTTCCAATGGCCCTTTATCACTCCCATCACTCCTGTGTTCCAATGGCCCTTTATCACTCCCATCACTCCTGTGTTCCAATGGCCCTTTATCACTCCCATCACTCCTGTGTTCCAATGGCCCTTTATCACTCCCATCACTCCTGTGTTCCAATGGCACACATAAGTGATGATGGTGATCATTTGAAAACCCCTTTCCAATAATGTTATAGCTAGAAATATCCTTGCTTTCCATGAAAACAGCTAAGTGACCCCAAACTTTTGAATAGTAATATATATATATATATATATATATATAAATAAATCTATTAAAAACTCTTAAGTTTTGCCTTTTTAGCTCTTACAATTAAAACCCACATCTCTTAAACACCTACATTGATGACAAAAAAAAAAAATCACAAGCTATAAATGGTTTTAAAAAAACTAATTTAACTATGTGAAGGCGGAAGCTCCCCTTTATGATCGTACAGAGGAATCCCCAATTCTTATGCCGCAGCCGGCTATGCGCTGGATTATTGCTTTGTTTTGTAACTTGCGATACGTGTCAAAGGGCTCAGGATTGTATGAGCTTACATATAGAGGTTTCGGGAGCTGATGGAGCACAGAACTGATCCTCTGTAGCAGCCGTCCCTGTAACAGCTAGAAGTCAGAATTGTAGTCACTGCACTGAAAGCGAGGTCATTGCATTATTGAGACACTTTAGTACATGTGCATATATTCTCAAGATGGCTATTAGCAAAAATTGAATAACAAAAAAAATTTAATAAGCTTCCATTCGAGATTCAATTTAGAAATATTTAAAATTAAATAGACACAGCCATTGACTGAGCAATCATGAACACTTCTAATCTGTTCTCTTCTGGATATTTTAGGGGAAGAATAGGTCCTGGCTGAGAAATATATCTTTGTTGTGTAGTTTACCTACAAAAGGCTTTGTGCGTTGTTTAAATGGGCACGGTCACCTCAAAAGATTTAGCAGAATTAGTTTCATTTATTAAAATTACTTACCTCTTTTAAAGTAAAGGACTGAAATCAAATATATTTGGCTAACAGTGGCATAACTGCCATATATATTTCATATAATACGGTAATAACAGTCTTAAAAGGGGATACCAGTAGAATATACAGTTAAATCATAGAATGTTGAACAATCCTCTTAAAGGATATCCACCAGAATGTTCAGGGTTACCTCCTCATGCCGTAGACAATATTTATTTGCTGATTTGGTAATATTTAAATCATTTTTTTTTATATTACTGGGGTAGCTGTGTAAACTGATATTTGCCTGAAATAGTGGCATTTGATTAATAAATATCAATTCTCATTATAGGCATTTATGATGCGTAGGTAATGCAGCGAGGTTAAATGTTACATCACACCTCAAGTCAGTCCATGTTTTATCGGAATAACCCACTTTTTCGCTTGCTTTTCTGGTTAGATGACAGTTCCTTAATTAGGCAGCTTTACATAACCGTGTTCATGCAAGCAGGTGAAATTAACACTGACATTTACAGCACCTAATTTGTTTTTACATGAAAAAGTATCCAGCAGACATCACAGCAGCCATGTCAGCGGATGCACAAGGACAATCAGTAGGTACATCTTGTCATTTTAGGTACACTTACGTAAAACATAAGGCACGATATGGCTCAATTAGCTACATTTTGAGTTAACGCTCTCCGAGTCAACGTGCCTGAACAAGAAGAAAACGTGATTTACAATCACCACCTGGAAAGTTAAATATATCATTGAATGCCAGTAATTTATTTCTCTGCATCGTCTACCAGGTAGGAGGTGAAAAGGGTCCTTCAATGGAGAAGGAAATGTAGATAGAGGAATAGGTGGAGACTCACTCCTTACCCTAAATTACCAGGAATTAAAGAATAAGCGATTTGACTCCAGCATTCCACGTTAACATTCTAAGATTCCATGAAAAGGAGTCTCGTGGGTATTCGTAAATTACAGTAAGTTGGGACGGTCACTTGAAGATGGAAACTCATGACTCAGGGTGCAGGGCAATGGATAAAATGCGGTGTTTGAGACAAACATTTAAAACCAAAGGCAACAATCAACATGGCAATCTAACCGCGTGTTCATCGGTTCCATCACCAATCGCCAAATATGAAACCACGGAAGAAATTGAGTTTATGTAATGCATTTCAGTGGATGTCATGTTCCATGAGAAATTATTTGCTGGGATGCCTACTGAATCCAGACATATGGCAAAATAGATTGTAAGCACACGAGCCGGGCCCTCACAAACCCACCACTCCTGCCAGAAACTTCGCATAAAGTACCATAAGGTTAGATGGCAGCTCACAGGCTGGGTTCTCCACTCCCGATGCGTCTGTATGTATTAATGTTTATTTTTTAAGTATGCGTTAACTGCCCCATTTAAATTGTACAGCGCTGTACAAGCCGGTTTCTTTGGTATTGATGGCGTAATCATTGAACGGTTTACATTAAAGGCGACGGTGTTAGCGAGCACCCCAAAAAAGTCACTGCGGATAAATGGGTGGCACGACAGAGCGTGTACATAAGTGTAGGGCTGAAACAACGAATCGATAAAATCGATAATAATCGATAACGGAAATCGTTGTCGACGATTTCCGTTATCGATTAATCGAGTGATCGATTCGTTGTTGGCTCCTTTTACTTACCTCCGCGAGCGTTCCCTGCTTCCGCTACACGCTCTGCACTGCGTGACGGATGTGACGCGTTCCGGGGGTAAGTGGCTCCATTCGCACAGAGCGATTCGCGGGGGTGGGGGTGGGGTTTCAGGGGATGCAGGGCAGAGTGGGGGTGGGGGGGCAGGCCAGGGTAGGAGACTGAGTGCAGGGCAGAGTGGGGGTGGGGGTGCAGGGCAGAGTGGGGGTGGGGATGCAGGGCAGGGTGTGAGTGTGGGGGCAGGGCAGGAGACTGGGTGCAGGGCAGAGTGGGAGACTGGGTGCAGGGCAGAGTGGGGGTGTGGATGCAGGGCAGGGTGTGAGTGTGGGTGCAGGGCAGAGTGGGTGCAGGGTGTGAGTGTGGGGGCAGGGTGTGAGTGTGGGGGCAGGGTGTGAGTGTGGGGGCAGGGCAGAATGTGGGGGCAGGGCTGGGGGCAGGGCAGAGTTGGAGACTGGGTGCAGGGGCACAGTGCAAAGTGCTGGGTGCAAAGTGCCAGGGCTGGGTGCAAAGTGCCAGGGCTGGGTGCAAAGTTCTGGGTGCAAAGTGCCAGGGCTGGGTGCAAAGTGCTGAGTGCAAAGTGCTGGGTGCAAAATGCCAGGGCTGGGGCAAAGTGCTGAGTGCTGGGTGCAAAGTGCCAGGGCTGGGTGCAAAGTGACGGGTGCAAAGTGCTGGGTGCAAAGTGCCAGGGGTGGTGCAAAGTGCTGGGTGCAAAGTGCCAGGGCTGGGGCAAAGTTTCTTGAACAGTAATAGTCCACCTCTTTTCAGAATGTTTGGGGTTATTTTGTTTCATAAATATTGTGTTTGGGTTTTTGTACTTTGAAAATATTGGTTTTTTATTACATCATAACAAAATAAGAATGTTAATGTAAATTTTAAGTTGTTTTTTAACATCCAGTTCATTAAATTATTTTAAATAAACAAAAAATTTGCATATTGTTTTTTTTATCCGATTAATCGATTAATCGAAAAAATAATCGGCCAACTAATCGATTATTAAAATAATCGTTAGTTGCAGCCCTACATAAGTGTCTCAAATACATGCAGATATTACAGATAAGGTCCTGTTTCTGGAAAGTACAAATAATGTTCTATACATATCCAGATATTTATGTATACCGTATATATTTTTTCTATTTTCTATATAATATTCTCATTTTGCAGAATTCCCTGCATTTACACTTATAATAGAAGATTTAAATCATTGGCGATAGCCGTTTTTATCACGAGGCATTTATCTGCCCTACGGAACATTCACTGTAAACATGAAACGTTCCATCACGTCGTCACTCCGACAGCTGGTCTCATTACGTGGAAAGTCACAGCTGCTCCTATATTTCAGCTTTTTTTTTTATTTATAGGAACGGGGTTGGACATCTCCCACGGAATCAAGTCGCTTATCTCGTTTTCCAAAAGGGAAATTAAATATTAGTATTTGCATATCAGCAAAAGTCATTTGTATTTTGCAAAAATGTTCACGGTTTCAGGAAAGTGTTTGTTATATTTCCAGATATTGAAAAGAAAAAGACCTGGGCTAGAACTGCGGCTATTCTTATTATAGGGGTTACTAGAATAATTATAAGACGCTTAAAGATTAATAGTTAATAGTTTACATTCTAAAAGTGATCTTTCGTGTAATAATGAAATACGAAAGCAACTTAGTTTTAGCTTTTAGCATTAAGCAGTACAATATGTTTAAATGTGCCTGGCTTTGCTCAATGTGTTTTTTTCTCCGACAAGGATTTAATGCACTATACGGATTTGCCACTAACCTCAGATCTGCAGAAAGCAGTCTGGCTCTCTCTAAACTGGGGATCAACTATAATCCCTATAATCCTGGTGGGAGATATAGTTTACCAGGAGCTAGAGCTAGCTCTGGTCTGACTGGGGGGGGGGTCAATCAACCTGTAATTTCCCACTCATGGTTGTCCTGCCTCTAGACCATACCATACACGTTCATCAACATATCTGGGAACGCTCCCCACAGCTAGCCCCACCCCCTCACGAAGCCACTCCCTCAGAAGAGCAAGAGCTCCGTGTAACCTGCCCTGAGAAATTCTCCCAGTCACTGCCGATTGGCCCACCCACTTCCTTCTTCCTGTCCCTCCCTGCAGTCACTGCCGATTGGCTGCAAGGAGGGACAGAGAGAAAGGGGCGGGGCCAATCATCAGGAACTGCAGGGAGGGACAGGGAGCCAGAAAGTGTCGATTGGCCCCGCCCATTTCATATACTGTCCTAATGGCTCAAGAACTCATCTAACTGGTGAGTATAAAATTAATATTTGGGCTACTGAAAGTTAGGGGCAGTTATAGTTAATGGGGTGTTTAGGGTTAATTTAGGGGCAGTTATAGTTAGTGGGGTGTTTAGGGTTAATTTAGGGGCAGTTATAGTTAGTGGGGTATTCAGAGTTAATTTAGGGGCAGTTGTGGTTGATGGGGTGTTTAGGGTTAATTTAGGGGCAGTTGTGGTTGATGGGGTCTTCAGGGTTAATTTAGGGGCAGTTGTGGTTGATGGGGTCTTCAGGGTTAATTTAGGGGCAGTTGTGGTTGATGGGGGTCTTCAGGATTAATTTAGGGGCAGTTATGATTAATGGGGTCTTCCCTTCAGGGATAATTTAATGCAGAGGACTGAGGGTTAATTTAATTAAATAAAGTTAACTTAAGGTGCAGTTAGAGGTAAAGGGGCAAACTGAGGGGAATCTAAATCCTGGGGGCACTGAAGATTACCCTGTATTTCTTTATAAAAGTATTGTGTCTGTGAACGAGTCTGCAAATACCGTATTGGCTCGAATATAGGCCGCACTTTTCCCGGCCTATATTCGGGGTCTAGCGCCCGACGCCCGGGACATGCAGTCTTTCACCGGCAGCGGCAATGAGCGTAAACAGTCTCCCGGCAAGGGAGATTGATAAAGCACATCTTGAGCGATGTACACTAACTATCTTCCTTGCCGGCACTTCCCACGGCGGAAGTGCCAACACCGGAAGTTTAATACGCGTACTGCGTAGCTGTCCCCCGCCGGCCCTGCAAGACCCCGGGGAGTCTGCACCGGTAAGTCTAGGGGGGGGACCTCTTGGGGGCAGAGTGGCAGCATATCTCAGGGGGGGATAGAGTGGCAGCATATCTCGGGGGGGGGCACATCTCGGGGGCAGAGTGCATATCTCAGGGGGGATAGAGTGGCAACATAACTCGGGGGGGCAGAGTTGCAGCATGTCTGGGGAGGGCAGAGTGGCAGCATATCTGTTCCACTAAGTGGTTTGTTTTTTTCCTAAGAAATTTTTTTCTTTAAAAAAATCACCTAACTTTTAGGGTGCGGCCTATATCCGGGTGCGGCCTATATCCGAGCCAATACGGTATATGAGTGCACTATGGGATATCAGGGGGGTATACGGCATACCTTGGGAAGATGGAGTGACATATCTGGGGGTATAAGGCATATAGGGTATATAGGGCATATGTGGGGAGGGCAGTATGGCATGTCTGGGGGTATGTGGCATATCTGGGAGGCAGTGTGGCAAGCCTGGGCTCAAGTTTGCATAACTGGGGGGGGGGGATAAAAACAAGAAATGCATTTTTATCAAAGTTTTTTTATTCTGCTGGGTTGTTTGTTTTTTTTTTACATCCTACGTTACTTTATTAAATTATTTTAAATAAATGAAAAATTTACTTTTTTTTTTAAATGCGATTAATCGAAAAAATAATCAGCCAACTAACCGATTATGAAAATAATCGTTAGTTGCAGCCCTACTTGTTTGCATACTTTCCAACACAAAGTGACACTTGACTTTAGAGGGGTAGCTAGAGGTGTAGCTGGACTTCCCAGATACTTTTTATTTGACCTTGTGACCAATTGATAACCATTTACATTAAGTGTTATTCCTCTTCTAAATACCTTAATTGGGAAGGTAAACAACATTTTATTTACCTTCCCATTTATTTACACCCATTTCCTGCTGTTTCTATACACATTATCGGGGCTTTTAAGGCTGTAGAACCCTGTGATACCCCTCATACCCAGCAAACATTCTGAGCGCCTATAAGAGGAAGGAAAGGGGGACAGAAGTATTAAAAGGAGTAAAAGTGACTATCCCTCCTAAATAATTACAAAAACACCACTTTTTTTTTTTTAAATAAAAACACAGTAGGAGGATAAAAGATTTCAGATAATTGGTAATTATTCTACCAAGTGAGTAATTCTAATTTGCTAATTAATGTAAGCAGTAGGGTGCTTCACAGCAATTTCCTCCCTGTCTTAACCATCATAATCAATTCCTGTTTTTTTGCAATTTAGCATATGCTGCTTAGAACTAAAACTGGCCTAGTTCTTGAACACCCCCCTACCTAGTGTCAATGGAGCATGGGGGCAGTTGCCACCAGATAAATTGGTGGTCTTTTTAAACAGAATGCTTCTTTCACTAGAAGCTGTAAATAAGATCTGGGAAATTTGCTCCCAATTACCATATTGGCTCGATTATAGGCCGCACCCTAAAAGTTAGGTGCTTTTTTAAAGAAAGATTGAGATTATTGTCACAAAAAAAAAAATAATTACATGCAGCGATACGAGCCGGTGCGAACAACCTCCGCTGCCGGCACGTCTGCACAATGTGCTTTAACAATATCCCATGCCGGCACTCCCTCATGGGAAGTCCAGCCAAGGGAGATTGTTAAAGCACATTGAGCAGACGTGCCGGCAGCGGAGGTTGGTTACACGTTTTGGAGAGTAGGATGCAGGTCCCCTGCAGCGCTGCGGAGATCTGTATCCTAACCCTCCTGCCTGCCAGGCGCCCGGAACTACATCTCCTGGGCGTCGGGCGATACGAATTGCGCATTCCTGCGCTAAACCCCGATTCGGGCAAATATGGCACATCCGAAAAAATAGTTTCTGCTTGAGCGCAAGTGACTTCAACCAATTTGTGCCGAATTGGTTGGGTAGGATATGTAACGTTTCAGCCGACGCTGGTTTACCTTCTACTTTTAAGATTGTTATTTGGATTGCCTTTTGAATTTTATTTATGGTGGTTTAATATTTGAAGGGACCAAAAAATAAATAAAATTGAAAGGAGAAAGTGACCTTACAGCAAGCCATCATAAGCCTTAAATCGCCATGGGCATACTATATGTTATATTAATAAGTGTTTCCTAACCTGTTGTAGGTATAAGGCGAATCAAAATTCAGTGCCCATTAAATAGCTAAAATTGAAAAATTAAAGAAAATATGGGAAATCTGGTTTTCGACATTTGTTAATTACTCTTACCTACTTCCTGCAAAGTTTGTAAATCAGTGCACCCCTTACCATACGTATCGGTTTATGTCTGTCTAGAGGTGGGTGAAATTTTACAAAAAGCGTATAATATATATATTTATATTATATTTGCCCTAATATAGGCTGCACCCCCCCACACACACTTTAGTGCCTATATTCGGGGTTTTAGCGCAGGAATGCACAATTCGTACTATCGGGACTTCCGCCGGGGATTCTACGGTGGAGCACCAGCGTGGCATAACCTTCCGGTGAAGGACCAGGTGAAAACGTGAAGCTACAATTTTTCAACTGTATTATTTGAAGTTTACCATCTTTTAAGTTCTGAGCCCTCTCAGCGTTCATATGTATTCATAGGAATCTGGGACTTGATTTGGTGACCTACCGAAACCTTAACTGGCGTTAACCGATTTAAAATGCATGGTTTGCAAAAGCTAAAAAAAAAAAAAAAAATTTACAAAAAAAAACAAAAAACTGCAATCAATAATAATTAAAAAAACACTAATTCTAATTCCAATAACTAAAGATTACATGCACCAATGCCATAAAGTGCAGACATTAAATTAGTTAATCTGCATTAAAATAGAACCCCCCCAAAAAATTACAGGGAGTAAGACTGTCCCCCTAACTTGATTTAAAAATGAGAATGCAACAGCCCTGCAATATAGAAACAAAAAAATATAAATTATGACAGCAGATTTGGCCCATCTAGTCTGGCTATTTCATGAAATAATCTCAAACGTTTTTATTTTAGAAAAGCCGTATGTCCATCCCATGCAAGTTTAAAACCCATGCACTGTATTAAATGGTAACGCTTGTGCTGGAAGGCGGTTCCACCCTTAAAGTGAAGTACAACATCCTTGCATATAAAGAAGCCGTTGCGTCCCCCTATTTATGGGTCACCTAGATACAGACAGGAATGTTTTTCATCTAATTTGTAAGAACAATAAGATTTCCGGAACGCTGTGTTTTAAGGGGAGCTGCCGGTGTCACTGGGCATACAATTCGCTTTGTTTTGTTTCAATTATTTCTGGTATTGTGAGCAGGATGTCATGTGCTACATCTTGGGGATTCTTTGACATTTCTTGTGGATTAGCAGCAATTAAATTATTTAAGACCTGCTGTTCGGTGAGTGTCGTTCGTCCTGCGAGTCAATTACAGAGAAAATTGATGGCGCGTTCTAAACGCGGATTCCATAACGGCCTTTCGAACCTGAACGACATGCAACAAGTTATGTAAAAGAAATCGAGAATATGCATATCGGTTATGGCGCTCATTAAAGCCAGCGGACAGCGGAAAACAAAATAAATACAAACGAGTGGCTACTTTGTTTGGGAAGTAGGTTTAAATTGGCCACTGTCTGCTGAACCGTTAATAGGCGAGGTATTTAGGACTAATTGGCTTTCATCTGATTTCTTTTCAGTCTTTGCATTGTTGCAACCAAACAATTAATAATTCTATACTTTATCCTGGCTCACTGGCAGGTGCACATTAGTCCCCGTATTGGCCCTGCGGCTACATGGTAAGTATTAAGTTATTGGCAAAGGTCTTCAAATATCTTTCTTAGAACATAAAACATGTATAAGAGCATCATTACTATCCTCTGATGCTGAAGGAGTTAAATAAGCTGTTCTGTTGCACCATGTCCCTGACACCCCATTAACCCTCATCTTTAACTTTATCGATTTTAGCAACCTATGCCTTTTAAATTGAAAAATATACTTTTTCAGTAAATCAGATTATGTGTTATTCTGTAAAAAAATAATATTAACAAAACTGTCAAAACAAAATCCCAAACCAAAATTTCTCATCACTCCAACGTTCCATGAGATTACAGGTTGCACCATTAGGAGTGAGAAGAAAATTGGTAAAGGTAATCAATTTTTAAATGAAAATTGATATTTCATAGGTGGGGTTCTCATTTCCCTGGTGGTCTACTGGGGGTCTTTCATTGCCATAGACTGACAACATTATGTATAGCTCCTGGCTCCTGAGGGCAATACGACATCATATTGCAACACTCGAGATGCGCGAATCATTAGTCTTTGTGTATGTTCGTTACAATGGGGGGGGGGGGGGGAAAGCGGCTAAGGGGCCACTTGTCTTTACATGCCCCATGGGTCAAAGCATGGCAGGCCTCCCCTGCAGTTAAGGCAAGGGGTTTTTTTTGGCAGTTACACCAGCCTGAACATAGCCCCGCTGCGGTAATAATGCCCCTCGCTGTCAAATCATAAATGTCTAAGAGTATGGGATTGCTCAGTAAAAGGAAAAATCAGCTAAGAGCAAAATAATTAATTTCTAATGGCTGAAAAAAGGTTTTCTGAACGCTTCTCGAATGCCGTGTGTTTAGTCTGCATTTACCAGGGAGAAGAAGTCTTGTTTTTTGTGGTTTTATTTTGCACTTTCAGGCAGCTGATTGACACAGAGCTACCGTTTGCCGCCGTCAGGATAACTTCAATGAGTTGTGTCCATCTACCAGCGGGGGTCTGTCTTTTATCTAAAGGGGCAGTCACTGTTTTCTGGCAGTCAAGCAGTTCTCTTCATGTAGTTTGCTCTGCTGAATCCACTGTTCATGCGCGGATATACGCACCTAACTCAAACCAGCTACATTCGCTGTGCATCTTATAGCCACAAGCTAGTGAAGCCAAGTAAATCCACCTTCCCTGTCAAAACGTTTTCCCTCTTATCCCCTTAGACAAAAAAGGAAAGGGACACCCCTGCCACCATATGAACTTTCACACACACACGACAACGGACAAGGCCCTTTAAATGTATGCTGTGTAGCAGAATCCCCCTGTATGCATTTGCCTAAATCCCATCACTATTGGCCGAAGACATCTCCTTTAATGCGATATCTTTACTGCCATCTCCAATGTGAAGGCTGCGGGAGGGAGTCATTTGGGAACCGCATGTGCAGAAAGCGCTCCCCCCTTTGATTTCAAAGGGAATACTTTCCTGCCACCGATTGGCTACTTCAAGCAGCAAACCAATGGTGAGAATTCATGTCATGGAAGAGATGGAAAGCTGCAGCTTCTCCCTAAGAGAAGTACGTTTTTATATTTTCTTTTTTACTTTAAACAATGCACATTAAAGTACTTAAAGGGTACTTTTATACACACTGCTTGTTTAGGGGGCTTCCTGGGAGACAGAAGTGTGTTAGACGGGGCACCCAGTCAACAATTCTATACCAGTCTTAATATAGCCCTGTCTGTTTCAAATTAAATCAGCGAAGAGAGCAAGACAGAGGTCAACACGACGGCATACCTCTGCGAAAGCTGCATTTTTAAATATATTTAGTTTCTAAAATCATAATCGTGACCTGAATTTGCCTCTTTTCTCTCTCGTGCGTCATTTGGGCCGCTGGCATTCGCCGAGCGTCTCTTGTTTGTTTGCCGATTCCCCCCACTTTATATATTCTCATTCATCTATTACTGAAATGTATTCTGTTTTTCCTCAAGGCTTTGTTAACCAGACTAATTACACGTTCTAAGAATCCGCGATAAAATACCCGGAAGGGATTGTGTAGAAGCAGAAACCAATATTGGTCCCTTTAACAGTTTAACAATTCCCAGCGCGCTCCACATCAGCGACGCTCTGCGCCGGATTCTTGGCTTTTTAGCTTTCTGATACAATTTAAATCAGTAACCCAATATTTTATTACATTTCTTCCTAGCTCTGTATTTCAGAAAACAAATGTTATTATAAGAGAACAAACGGTACAGAGAGTGTGTGTGTGTGTGTGTGTGTGTGTGTGTGTGTGTGTCTTCATATTCTGCTCCTGGCACCTGCATAATTTATATTTGCATTTAAGCATAATAAATGAACACTTTTGAAAGATGCTTATAAAATATTCACAAAGGTACACTTAAAAATACTTTTTAAATGACTCGACATTAGTTATGTGTAAATAATTATATAATCCGGAGTGCTAAACATTAAGCTTCGGTATTTAAATGCCAGCGTTAGGAGATTAATGTCTGATGATGAAAATTAATAAGTGTTTCCTGTCTTATTAAAGGTGAAGTTCCATGGAAAAACAAAAACTGTCACATAAGAGCAACGTACCCAGTAATGTCGAGTAACACTGGGAAAAGTGTGCTTTCTTTATTACTGCACACAATAAACCAAGAATTAAGAGCATACCCAGTGAATACCATTCAAAAAAGACCTAAGGTATAAATAATGGGGATTCCGTCACACTATATGGTCATATATTACTTTTCCAGCCACTACATCAAGGTACCCAAAGTTTTGGAGTTACAAGCCACAGTTGGACATTGACTGGATCCCTTTGGTGCTTCTTCATGGGCTTTCTACGCAGTCCTGTGTTAGACAGAGCATTATATTGGCTACTGATAATGTTTGCCATTTTTTTGTCCGGGCTTGACCCCCACCCCCACCCCCACCCCCACCCCCGTGCCTAAAAGATGTCAGCTATCGCAAGCTCTCCATTTTCCTTGAAATGTCCTCAGAATAATATGCAAAACCATTTTAGATCAGCAAACCTTTTCAGAATTTTCAGTTCCTATAGCAACTAGAGAACAGGTTACGCTATGTAACAATAATAAAATCAAGGTTAAAAACTTGTACAGGCTGATAGAAGTAAATAGTGAATAAAGCGTGATCCACAACGCTTCTTGCCGAGTCTAGTTCATGTCCTTGACTAAACTGTTTTTTTTTTTTTGTTTGTTTTTTTTTTGGTGCACCGGTCCTGGAGGTACTGCAATACCAGGTCAATGCGTGGAGTGGACAGAGCAAGCTCTTCTTCCATCTCCCTGTTCTAAAAATCCATTTAATATATGGTCCCCAGATAGGGGACGTATCAGATATTAAACTGATAAGAACAGATACTACACTTGATCTTAGCCAAAAGGCCGAGAAGCGATGACTAAACTGTTTTATTCTGGGAAATATTAGTTAAAAATCGCAGCTTCTCTGGAAATATTTTGTGAAAAATAATAGTATGTCTATCTAGAACGTAGGTTTCCAGGGTCAGTATCTAAGTCGTATTCTGCTTGTGCTTAGCTTGAAAGGTCAACAGGATAGGCTTTTCCTGATATTTATTAAGTAATGTTGATAAACATGTTCTATATCTACCAATATATGATACAGAAGCTGATGTTAAGGTTGTTTTCTAAAGTGAGTTTGTATAAAGCAAGTTTAGGAAGGACAGAAATATCACAGATATAAGATGTCATATTGAAGAGAAAAGAGAAGAGAGAAGATGAAGAAGATGCGAAAGCTGAAGTGGTCGACAGAGAATGTAGAGAGCGTGAGAGAGTGAATGTGAATGAGAATGAGCGCAAGAAAGCATGAGTAATAGTAAATGTGGGCACCAGGTAAAGAATCGTGTATCAGAATTAAAAATGCCCCCCCCCCCCGAATTTAGAGCCGATCCAACAATTTCATTATGAAATATTACAATAAAAGTAAATATAATGTACAGTTAAATACGTTTTATTTTAGCATGAATTAATAAAAAATATGACCTTAGAAAAGTCATGTATACAATTTGTATGTTTTACTTTAATACCAAGAAGTTTAAATACATTTTTGAGTCTCTTTTGGAATTGTCAATGTACCTTCCATTAAAATGTATCAAACTACTTTACATTATCTTTTCTGGTATCGGAACATCCCTTTTTTGTTGTCAATGAATCATATACTTTAAATGTTCTAATTTTGGGATATAAATTATCTTTAATTGTACATACTAAAGATACAAAATAGTTGGATGTAATACACATTTTTTTTAAATTTTTTTTTTTTATACCCTTTTATTTATCTAACTTTACAAATCATAATGTAAGGCATTCCAAGGTCACCGAACTTGGGCCATTTGTTGTTCATTACTTTTATTTAAAAGGTGAGGACATGATTGGAAATATGACACAAATGGGTTCAGAATGAGAATTACGAAGCCAAAGGGGGTTTACTCTTAATAAACCCAAGCTCTCTCTCTTCTGGTGTCAAGTTCTAACACATGTTGGTGATCACAATAGGTATTCTGCCTTTAGAAGCTACAGAGCAAGTGCTGCTCAAACCAGTGTCTCAGGATTCTCTGGAAATCTAACAGTATGCCGGCCCCCTCTCTCCCATCCCTTCTATGTGGCATTTAGGGAAAATACAAACAAATAAATATGGACAAGATGGCTGCTTGAACCACGAGCTCCGCTGACCCACTGCCTTTTCTGCTCGCAAATCGGTCTTAAACCTCACGATGGGCAAGCACTCTCGACCTTCAAGTACCCCTGAGGCTTCCAAGGTCAAGGAGCGGACCGCTCACACCTCGGTAAAGGCTTTTTTTCACAATATTCATGACGCGGACTCCCGCGACTCCATGTTGCGGCCTTCGCCTCCAGACAGTCCACGCAGCGCAATTTCGGAGGTTCGTGTTAGTCTATGTAGTTTGTACATTTTGTACTATATACATACCTGTCATTCCCACTGCATGTTTCTACATGCTAGCCCTCTGAGCCGGCCAGCCAGACCCATAGTGGTCTTGGTACTTGGCTGGTCCCGTTCTTCGGGTTCGATGGCTCTCCTGTTAAGACGTCTGTTACTCCCTCGGCCGAGCCTAGGCTGGGTCCTTGGGAGCACATATGTTATATCCTGTTTGTATTGTTTTCCATATGTTTATTTTTTTGACGCGTGCCGCTCAGCCCCCGTCTCCTTGATCTCGCCAGGTGTTCTCCATGCACTCTACAATTATATACACTATACAATTGACCACTCTCAATGTCAGGGGGCTCAACAAGCCCGAGCAACGCTCTAAGTTGTTTCATTTCCTACACACTACCAAGACTAAGATAGATTTCCTACAGGAAACGCACTTCAAAACGGGTAGTGAACCGAGATTTTTCTCTAAACATTTTCCCAATATCTTCCTCTCTAGCTCTCATGAATCTAAAACGAAAGGTGTCGCAATTCTTTTACATAAGTCTCTTCCGTTTCAACACCTGGAAGGATGAGGAGGGGAGATGCGTTTTTGTTACACATACTAGATACACTAGAATTGATTCGATTTTTCTTTCTCACTATCATTTGCCAATGCTCGCCACTTCTAACATCGGAACCTCAATACTTGGTGACCAATCCCCTGTTCACATTGAATTGTCCCTTGCTGACCTTCCCAAAGTTTGGGCTTGGAGGCTCAATGACTCCCTCCTTTCCACACCTGCTCACGTTCGGATTTTGGGTAAAGAACTCACGCGTTATTTTGCAGAGAATCTCACCACACCTCCCCTTTTCCACGATATGGGAAGCCCACAAAACGGTGATTAGGGGACACCTGATTAAAATGGGTGCTAACCTTAAAAAATTAGCTCTGGGCAAAATTTTTCTCCTGACGACCCAAATAGCAGAGTTAGAAAGATCTCACAAGTTCACCCTTGCACCGCATGTTTTAACTCAGCTTACTGTCTTGAGAGACAGACTGGCTACCCTCACCAATGCTCGTGCTAAAAGGCAATTCCTATTGACCCGTAGTTGTTTTTACGAGTTTGGCTATAAAGCCGGTAAATTACTGGCTAGGGCCCTACGTGCTAAACGGGCGAACACTTTTGTTCCTAAAATAAGAGACCAGGACGGTAGGGTCCACTTCTCTACGCCTAAGATAGCGGCCTGTTTTCAAGAGTATTACCACTCTCTGTATAATCTGCCACCTGCCTAGGGACCTTTTCCCTCCTCCAACCCTACCTTGCAGTCTTACCTGGATAAACATTTGGGAGCGCGTCTGCGACTGGCAGACTCTGCTCTTTTGGAGGCCCCTATTGCATTGGGAGAAGCGCGGGAAGCCGTCACCTCCTTACCCAACGGGAAATGCCCTGGCCCTGATGGACTCACAAAGCCCTACTATGTCAAATTCCTTAATATCTTGGGTCCTCGCTTGGTTACGCTGTTTAACGGACTCGCCAAGGGGGACCATCTAGACCCACACACGAATACGGCACATATAGCTGTGATTCCTAAACCCGGGAGGGATGGGGACCAGTGTGGTATCTACCGTCCTATCTCACTCCTAAATACTGATATTAAGCTCCTGGCCAAGATTTTGGCCACCCGCCTCAAGCCTTACGTCCCATCTCTTGTGCACTTAGATCAGGTGGGCTTTGTCCCGGGGCGAGAGCCACAGGACAATACGATACGGGTGTTGAATGTATTGTTGCACGTGCATAGGACCGACATGCCCATGGCCCTTGCCTCTACAGACGCTGAGAAGGCCTTTGACAGGGTGGCCTGGCCTTACCTTTTTCAGGTGCTCCGACACATAGGCTTGTGTCCGACGTTTCGGGGTTGGATTGAGTCCCTATATCATAATCCCACTGCCAGAATTTCGGTAAATGGTTATCTTTCTCAGCCGGTCACCCTGTCGAACGGCACCAGACAGGGATGCCCCTTATCCCCGCTTCTCTTTATCCTGGGTATGGAACCTTTAGCTAACGCTATTAGGAACAACCCTGCTATTAAAGGAATATCTATTGCCAAAAAAGAACATAAGCTTTCGCTTTTTGCTGATGACATGTTGTGTCTCCTGTCCGACCCGTATCACTCTTTGCCTCACGTTCTTACTGAACTTGACACCTTTCAGAAATTACAAGATCAATATGGATAAATCTGAAATCCTAGGGGTTAACGTACACTAAACTGGCTCTGCGTAATCACGTTCCCTTTTGGTGGTGCGACACTTTTATCAAATACCTTGGTTTAAAGATTCCGGGTGATCTTTCCTTGCTATATGAATTGAACTACTTGCCTCTGCTTCATCAGGTCTCCGTGGACCTGCGTAAATGGGCCTTCCCGCATGTGTCTTGGTTTGGGAGGGTGTCAGTCCTAAAAATGAATATTTTGCCCAGGTTTCTGTACGTGTTCCAAACCCTCCCCATCTTTCTCCCACGCTCTTACTTTCGGAATTAACAACGGGCTTTTACCAAGTATATTTGGGCCTCGGGCTCCTCCCGTTTAGCTTTTGCCCATCTTACCTGTCCCAAGTTGAGTGGGGGTTTGGGGGTCCCGGACCTGGAACTATACTATCATGCGGCTCATCTCCACAGGGTGGTGGAATGGTCGGTGCTTGCGCCCAAGCAGCGGGTTGGTCTTGAGAACGCTGTGCTGCCGTCCCCTATCTCTACATAATCATGGCTACTAGACCCGCATGGGCGTGATTTCTCTGTTCGGCACATTACTGTATCCCCTACGATTAGAATACTTAGAAAGTATATGTCTTTAAAGACCCTGATGTCCTCCCCCTCCCCACTGTACCCCCTGTCCGGAAACCCAACATTTCAACCGGGGTGCGTGCCTAGTGGGGTGTCCAGGCTGTCCCCCTCACCCTCTGGCATATTACGCATTCACCATGTTGTTTCGGCTGACGGCGTTACGCCCCTACAGCAGCTGCTACGCTCGTCCGCTCTCCTACCCCGGGACGCGCAACTAGTTCATTTCGTGACTTCGTTCCCTCGTGACGCTAATTATCGCAGATCCTTAACGGAGTTTGAGTCATTATGCACGTCAGGTCGGGAACCAGCTCATTTAATGTCGCTACTGTATTCCATACTCCTGAAACCGCGGGTGGCGGCTAAACCCTATTTTATTGCTATGTGGGAGGCGGATCTCCCCAACCTCTCCACCGCGGACGATTGGGATAAAATCATCCATTTGGTCCATAAAGGGGCTACAGCAAGTAGAATACAGGAGGCCTCCTACAAACTTCTAGTCAGGTGGTATCATGTTCCGCATGACTTACACCGCTTTCTGCCACAGGTCCCTGACCTCTGCTGGAGGTGCCTGGCAGGGCCTGGTACGTTCCTGCATATCTGGTGGGAGTGCACTCTCGTCAAGCCTTACTGGGCCATAATCGAACGGGTTGTGCGGGAGATTGGGGACCCGGACTTTATATTTTAACCCCGGAAGCTGCTATACTACACCACACTGATCTCTCCCTCGTCCAATACAAGAACTCCGTAACGTTTCACATATTAAGTGCTGAAAAGGCGGTCATCCCTCGCTTCTGGAAGCAACAATGCACCCCTCCCATCCAGGCATGGCTTAATAGAATGCAATACCTGTCCTATATGGAGGAATTGGTTAGGGCTTCTAAGGGCAGGACCCCTCAGTATGAGCGCAGATGGTTTTGGTGGAAGAGATTGATCTCCTCCCCTGAGATCTCTAGTATCTTAGGCCTCTCTTCTTGAGCGATGGGGCTTCTCAAGCCTCGCGTGGATCGGGTATTTTGTCTCGCCTTCCTGACTATTGGCTCCACTCACACCACACATTGGTTTCTCTCATCGCACATCATTTATGTTTGTAGTCATGTAATTGGCGGTTAGGTGGTATGCATCTTATTCTATTTTATTTTATTTGTTTTCTTTTGTTTTAAGTTTTATGCTCAATGGTCTTTTATTCCTGTGATTGTACAACTTGCCATCCTGCCATTGTGATACATTCCACTACTGAGCTTCAACTATGGGTGGATTGTGTACACTAGTCTTTATTGGGAACGGTGTTTTTCTTTCCTCTATGCTGTTTCGTCCTTATACTATGTGATTTGTGTACACTGTAACTTATGTTCCCTCAGGCTTTGCAATACCTGCTCACAGCATAATATGTCATCTAGATGTCCTACTTGTACTACTGTTCACCTGGCTAAACTTTGTACATTTATTACTTGCTCTAACTGTATGTGGAACTTGTTATCATCTGTACCATCAATAAACGGAGTTAGTTTAAAAAAACAAATAAATATGAACTTTTTTTCCTTCCTCATGTTTTTATTTTCCTGGCACCCTGGGTTTGTACACACTAACACCATAGAGTAACACACACACGCTAACATTCTACGCTCATGAACACATGCTAACACCATACACACTAACACTATATGCCGACATACATACCCATGCCATACTATAACATAAATAACACCATACACGCTAGCACTACACTCTTACACACAAGCACACTTAAAAGTGACACCCCAGCTGATTGTCCCTTTTAAGGACAACGTACCAGCACTTAAAGCAGAGGATGAAATAATACGTTTAAGAAAACCCCCATGAAGTTAGCTGGAGAGAGTGCTTTAATTGATTTTAGTGGGGTGCTTTTCTGCCACCGACTGGCTTCGCTAAAAGAAAATCAGCACCATGGAGAGTGGCTGTGCGAGGCTGCTCTGGAGCTATAGCTTCTCCTAAAGCAGGGCTTGACAAATTTGTTATAAGTCTAGGAGCCAGCTAAAAAAGTTTGGAGCCAGGACTTTTTTTTGCCCCTGCACCCACACTTTGCCCTTGCACTTTACCCTGCACCCACACTTTGCCCAGCACTCAGTCTCACACTTTGCCCCCAGCACTCACTTTGCCCCTGCACTTTGCCCTGCACCCAGTCTCACACTTTGCACCCAGCACTCAGTCTCAAGTTATTGATTGTTAACACCAATCACAGTCCTGCCCAGACATACCCAGGTTCCAGCATGTACTGGCTGACTTGGCATGATAGGAGTACATGCTGAAACCTGGCTTGCTGCCCCCACCCCCCTTGTGTATTGATGCTGCACATCACTTAGAGTCACATGTGCCATGGGTCATGCTCCTCCCCCCACTTACACAACCATGCTATCACACACACTCATTCATATACCCTCCTTCACCCCCTTACCTGCACTGCAGATCTCTCACACGCTCTCTCTCTCACTTCCATAGGGGCCCTGCTGCTTCTATCTCTGTCTCTCTGCACAAACTTCTCTTGTCCCGCCCACTGGGAGGAGGAACAGAGCAGTCATGTGACTCCTCTGGTTTCCTGCTTCCTGTGGCCACTCCAGCACAAGAGACTCTGCTTGCATATTAAGAGCAACGCACAGCTAAGCAGTGTGGCCCCCGCGGGGATTATTTTCGGCCGTTTTTTTTTTTATTTCGGCATTTTGCCGAATATGTGTTTCGGCCACCGGTTTGGCTCACAAACACCTAGGCGCCAGGACAAAATTATCAGTTGCCATGGCGACCTGGGATTTGTCGAGCCCTGTCCTAAAGGTAAATGATTTTTTTCTTCTCTACTAGTACATAAAAAGTATATATACATAAGAGTACTTACGAAGTGTTTTAATATGCATTCATCATTTGCGGGGTTCTATGGGATAACAAACTGCCCCTTCAAATATAGTATTTAGTATTCAAATATTCAGCAAATCCATCTATAATCGATAAAAATAATTGATTCAGTTCATCTCATCTTAAGATCACAAAGGCATATACGTGTCCCACAGCTGAGCTAAAGACAGCTGGTATTTGTAATCTCTCTCTCTCTACTAAAGTGCATCCTGGCAACAAGAGATGAATAGAAGATGTTTTCCTCTTGAGTAATGTTATGATGCTCATTCTTTGGCAAAGGGAAAGACGAGAGATCTCCCCGCCGGGAGATTGCAAAGGCAAACCTACCCAAGAATTATCATCCCCCCCCCCCCCCCATCAGGTATGCCTATAACCAAGGTCTGCCGGTACGGGCGGAAATTAAGGAATAATACGCATACCTCTCCCCAACAAAGCTGTGCATCTACATTTTCGGTTTTCTGTATAAACACACTTATCATCGACATCAGTTTAATAATTCGGAAGCTTTTTGGTTTCAGATTAGAATATATACAGTTTCCTGCCAGGCATTCTGTCGCGCTCTTTTTTCACAGTCAATGTGACAATAGGACTTTGATTAGCGTGTATATCGATGTGCCACAATGGGAAAACAAGGGTTTTTTTTTACCATCCTTCAGACGAATTATGTATGATTTGTGCCTAGTTAAGAATGGAAACAATTATTCAGAATGCTGAAATATAATATCGTATAAGTGCTTCTAAGGAGATTATACCCTGAAAAATAAGTCACAAAGTGGGTTATATATAAGAAAGAAGGGAAGAAACCTGGCACCCCGGGCAAATACCTGGCAGGTTGCTGGCCGACAGTACCACACACTCTACTTTAGTCTGCACAAAATTTTGTCTAATGGCTTTAAGAGCCTAACTTTGAAATAAAAACTCGAGGCCATCATCCTAATATTTTAGCTTAATGAATTTAGATTACATCTACGAGGGCAATTGCAGCGCGCTCTTGTTATTGTACCATGGATCCCGTAAATGTAATTACATTGACTTTCCTTCATGGCAGAACTGGTTCAAGGTATACAAAGGCTGCAAGCAATAGGAAAAGTAAAGACCCAGGCTTCTGTAATGAGATTAGGATCCTTCCACACAAATTAATCCAGGTGACATGCGGTCCTTCATTCATCTTCACAGCGCTGTGTGGTCAACAGGAAAGAGAATCCCTATTTATCACGTCCCTTTAGATTCTTTCAGGCTCGCTAGATTATCTACACACTTTAATTACATAGACGTTAAAAGCATACCTTTTAGTTAACAAGACATTCTAGTGTCTCATAAAGCCTCACCAATGAAGAATGCCAGTACTTCGTAATGTTTTATGTATTCTTTAACCCCTACTGAATAAATCATATTTAGCTTTCTGAGAAGCTGCAGCTCCAGGGCTCTATCCCACCATCTCTTCCATGGTCCCATTTTTGGCAAGAAAGAACTCCCGCTGAAAACATGTTAGAACTCCTTGTCGAGCCAGCAGCGTAGCTGGTGGAGAGTATAATGTGCATACCTGGGTCAGGTCAGCTCTCCAGGTCAGGCTACCCGGGGCCCTCCCTAATTGTGGAGAGTGGCTTAAAGAGGGAGTGGGTCTAGCTGTGTAAACAGGCTGGTTAGCCTTGCGAGGGGTGAAACTAGCCCCAGATGTCTTTGAAGTGTATTCTGCAGCATGCCCTCTTGCATTTCCGGTGAGGCATCACGAAAATGTAAAGGCACCTCTCCACCATCATTAAAGTGCATATGATGGCTGGAGTGTCCCTTCAACACAGGGGTCCATAGATTTGGTTTGGCTCTAGGAGCAAGCCAAAGAAGTGAGGGGCCAACTTTTTTCCTTCCTCGTGTTTTTATTTTCCATGCACCCGGGTTTGTCAAGCCTTGCTATACACTAAAATACATTTACACACTAACACGATAATGCAACATACGCTAACATCATACACTAATACACACTAACCCTATATACTGACATACATACCCATGCTAATGCCATACCATAACATAAACACCATACAAGCTAGCACCACACTCATACACAAGCACACACACTGACTGACAATATACATATATACAATTGCTTAGACACATATGCACTGAATCTGACACAATAAAGTAGTAGACACATTGACTCCAGCACTACACATACACACACATACATATACTATTCCCCCCACCCCGTAGCGATAAGCCAAGCTGCAGCCTAACTTCTGCCATTGTGAATTTGGCACCCCATGCTTTCCTACGTGACCCGCTGGGAGCCCCGCCGGCACCCGCTTCACCTTGCCCCCTCAGGAAAGCATAAGGTGCCGTATTCATGATGGCAGCCCTGCTTTAACAAAGTCAAACTATATCTTAAGATGTAATGTATATGTAATACACATTTAATCTGACTCCTTCCACACCAAGGTTGAAAACCGAGTGGAACCTCACTTTATAGCAGCGTTATGCTTGGCAATTAAAACCCCACCTGATTGGTTAATCTGATCACATGCAATACGCATGGGGAAATGCACACGATAGAAAATTTGTTTACTTTTAAATACATTTGTTCAGATATATAGATTATTTTTTTTAAACATAATGTAAAATTATGTTTCACTTCTCAGCGAAGAAATAAAATAAACACGTAGAAATTGTAGGATTTACTTAAACGAAAAGATCTAAAGAAACAGTCTGTTAAAGCATCATACAGAAAAACTTTGGCCCCCGAGAATGTATATAGTTGTCAAATGTTCTATTCTTTTCATATATTGTTTTGTGTTTTAAACCTACAAAAGCCTTTCGAGACTGAAATAAAATAACAGCAGGGTCTCTCCAGATTTTATATCCTGCTGCAGATGCGCAATAGATTTTGAAGTGAGCTTTGTGGATCTGGAATGCACAGAACAAGTAAAATTAAATGCCTTCTTAGTACTCACAGCCCGAATTCAACAAAGTGCCATCGTGCTGCTACAAGATCAGCAATCGTACAAACGAAACTGTCACATGCAACCACTTCTGACAATGCAATGCCGGGAAATAAAAAGGGAGCGATATACAGGGATTATGACGGTCCAGAAATACAACCCTGGAGACTTCCAACATTTACCGGGTACCCGTTTTCTTTGCTCTTGGATGTCAGTGAATTCATTTGGAATCAAAAGACGTTCAGTAATAGTTTATCACGCACATAACACTGACTGGCAAATGTTACATTATCCTGATAGAATCTATACCTGCGATGGATAAGCATGATGTATAGATCTGACGGCAGGGAAGAGAATGTATGCGCTACCCGTCTGCTGGGGGTGTGGCTTCACTTAAAGGGCCAAAGGCTAATAGTTAGCTTTTAGTGGGTGGGGAGTAGCTGGTAGTGGGCAGAACCTGGGAAGGGAGTGGGCGTGACCAAACAGTTCCCTTGCCCAAAGTTTAACCCCTTCGTAACAAAGACTGATTTTATTTTTTGTACCCTTCGTGACAATGGTTTTAACATTTCTGCGCTGCTCTTCTTTAGCTGTAATTTTCTTCTCTCGTTCACTAAATCCACACAAGTTACATATTGTTTTTTTCCAGGACAAGAAGGGCCTTAGATGTCATTATTTTGATTGTATCATGACCGGAAGGTCATGTGACGCCGGTGCTCCATCACAGATGCCCCGGCGGAAGTGGAGGACAGTAGCGGAGGATGCCTGCGCGCATCGCACAGACGCCCGCCGGCTGTCGGGGAGGAGGATCCGGTTACTAAGTAGCCCATAAAATTTTATCTGAATGATCAATGAAGCCAATTTACTTTTTTATTTTGTGATAACCGTCTCATCTACTGCAGTAGGAAGAGCTCCTGTGTATAGGGGATGGGATCATGTTGGGTGGAAGGGGACACGCCAAACTCATTCTCGAGACGGAGCAGTCTCTCACCAAGTTGAGGATGGGCCTGCAACAGTCTCGGACAGCGACCTGCTCCTTACTCGGCATCAGGCCGTTCCTGACAAACCACAAAGTGCCCTCAACACACCAGACTCCAAGCTTCTCCTACGGCTCCTTCCGTGTGACGTCCTAGAGAGACTTCACACAAAACCGAGATGTGGGAGAGGAGCGTTCACTCCACCGAGTGCGCTCACTTTCCAGGGATCTCAACAAAGCCTGTGCTCAAGGACTCTGTCAGACATAGTGAAGTCTCACCCGCCACAATGTCAATCAGCAGCCATGTTCCTCTCTCCCAGAGGAAGTCTTGTGTTTAATCGCACGCGGCCTTCACACGGCTCCTGAAGGTTGGAGACACTTGTGGTCCCTCTAACAGAATCAGCCAAATGGCTGAGACATTTTTTTTTTTAAACTACATCATATTAAATTATAAATTACCTTGTCTATATAGTTCAAATGCTATTACATCATACTATTGCACCATGTCGCCTCTGTGTGGGGAAAATAATCCAAAAAAAGCCACATTAAATAAAAAACATTTAATTTAGAAAAAATAAACAGCAAGTAGCCCGAGCTCCATGCTTACCAATCATACATTAGGACCCCAGTAGGTGCAGAATATAATGCTCAGCAGCCTCAGGGTAACATCCTTATTCCTACCCCGAGAAACACGCACCCTGGCCCAGTGACATGACAAATAAACGCCAGGCCCCATGTCAGACTCACGGTGAAGGCCCACATGCTCCTCCTAGAAAAGGCCGCGTTTCCCGGTCTTTTCTATCAGAGACTGCAACTCCGCTCATAAACTTGTCACGGAACCACGCCCTCCGGCTTGTCAGGAGATCCTGCTCAATCCTCCCGCCTGTCTCGGGAGTCCTGCCCTCGCCCATCACAGAGCGCATTACAGTTCCCTGCTGCCAGGCCCTAGCGCGGGAAACAGAAGAGACTGATTGGCTGGCCCAACATGGAGCTTCTTACACCCCAAGCGGGCACCCTGCTGTACGGTGTAAATACCCTACTCCCTGTGGACATTCCGGGTACATTGTGTAAGTACCCCCTCAATGGGACATTCAGGTAAAAACCTCTCTCTGGTGTATTCAGCATGCATAATACCTCTTCACTAGGGTATTAAGTGTTCATACATTGAGTGAGTGAGTGTGTGTGTGTGTGTGTATATATGTGTTACTGTGTGTGTTAGCATTTTATTTTTTGTGTATTGGTATTTAAGTACATGTGTGTAAGTATGTTACTGTGTGTATAAATATGTTAGTGTATGTGTAAGTATATTAGTGGGTAAGTATGTTACCGTGTGCATAAATATCTTGGTAAGTATGTTAGTGTGTGTGTAAGTATGTTTGTTACTGTGTGTGTGTAAGTACGTTACTGTGTTGGGTAGCAAAAGCATATGGGGGCATTCTGCTGAATCCTCCCATGCATATGTAAGGGGGACACCATGAACATTTAAATGGACCAATCGGCTATTAAATGCGTATAGTGGCTGGGGTGCCCCTTTAAGGAGTTAATGCAGGTAGAATGCAATCGTTTTCCACCAAGACAAAGAACATGGCTTCTGTTTGCTGATGTAATGCCGATGACTTCAGTACATTGCAGGCCGTCTCATCTAATCGCATTTCACAGCTTGTACTGCACTGAAAGTACGCAGGAACGCTGCTTAATTGCTGCTAATTACGAAAAAAGCTTTTATATACCATTATTGCTACGTACTGCTAATGTACACACGGATTCTCCAACCCGACTTATTAATATTAAAGGAATGTTAGCAAGTGAGTAAGTAAAATGAAAAAAAGTTTATTTAATAGAGTGCATTTAAAACTAAGTGCATGTAATGGCTTCAAACTATTCCTGATAAATGTATGTTTTCACCTCCGAGACACGTAACACTTCGAAGGGTAATAATTGTCCAAACGTGAATCCTTTAAAAACGTGTTTTTATCTACGTTCTATTTTTTTTAAAAGTAAGCATGTTCATCTTTAAATGCAACCGTTTATTTAATCAAATTCAATCAAATAAACAAATTTTTATAGAGTTTTCACTAATTAAATATACTTGATTTTTATCTAATTTTTTTAGACCAAACATCTACTGCTGCTGCGCTCACATGGTTCAACTAGAGTTGGGGGGGTGTAGCAAGACTCTCTCTTGTTCGACACACACTAACATACTGACACACCCCTACTAGTCGGTGACAGCTGTTTCTTGGGGACCCCCACTTGACAAGGGGCTTCCCACAATGCAGGGGCTTACTTTACACCAATGGGGCCACTGATGGGACATCCTATGATCTCTCTTACCAGGCTCCTTGGGGGTGCGGGCCCCGGTGCCTTGTACCTTCTGCACTCCCTATTGTTCCGCCCGTGAAGAGGAGAGATCACAGTCGCTGGTGATAATTCTGGGTGTCCTGATGAAGAGGCATCTTTAGCCGTGCAATGTTACAGAAATCAAGAACGGAATTCTATTTATTATTATCTGAATTCCGAGGCCACACTGCTGGATTTCATGCTGCATGTTGATTTTATGTTTTTAGTATATAGTGCAGTATATATTACTGAATATTATAAATGATGGCTTTGTGAGGGGCGGGGCTAGGCATTTGTGGAGGTGGAGCCATGTATGGGTTGGGGCTAGCCCAGACGGCGAGCAGACAGTAGGAAAGGCAAAGTGGGCAGGGAGTGGGCGTGGCCAAACATCCTATTTGCCTAATCTCATTAAACTCTCATATTTTAGGTGATCCCGAGCAAAACCTAGACAATTTTCTAACCAAATCTTTAGAGTTCCCAGGTTTTGACATTGTGACCTATGGAGTAACAGAATAAGGTGATTAGAGGATAAATAATTCATTTTACTTTTATATTTCAATATATGAAGGCATTCTGCGGCTTTTAGGGCACTGTGACTCATTAAGGGAAGGATGGGGAGAAAAAAAGAGACGGCCCCAATGAGGGACTATGAGATAATATATAGAAAACATTATCCCTTCGCATGGATCCGTGCACCGCTAATCACTCTTAGCCAGACTTCTGTTTTAGAACCAGCCGCTGTTCGCATGCAGCAGATAGTGTTAGCTGTAGCTTAGCAACAGCTGAAGGGTCATACATCGTCCCTATTTGCAGTACAGCATCGATGTTCCTGTTTACTATACAAATATCCTGATGGGGGGGGGGGGGGGCAGGACATAACATCCATTTCTTGCACCTTCTGGACACACGGCTGTTAAATATTAAATGCAAAGCAAATACTAATATTTTGTGTATTTATATGAGCGTTTGCTTTTTAGATCAAATGTCAAGAGCTTGAAATGAATGTTTGTTTTATTTGCCACCAGCTTTTAAAGTAGACCCATGACTTTCCAAAATCCTACAGTTGGATGAAGCTCTGTATAGGTGCTTAAAGTGTTTTTCTTCGTAAGTGGGTTTTTCATGATGTTTTAAGTCAAATGTAAACAATTGAAGTAAATTTGTTTATTGAAACTACATATAGATGGTGTTTTTTGTGCATCAATAAGTTACTTGGATTTGGGGGAATTTAGTTTAAAAATTGCGCTGATTCAAGCTGGGATTGGAGGCAGCCTGTGGCAGGGACAGCATTAGCTGATACATTTACTGTTAGGTTCTCAGCAACCTAACAACAGGGGAGAGATAGCTCAACGGGGAGGAATAATTATGCAGATCCTAGGAAATGGTAAAGACTGTTATACCTGCTATAGACTCGCGTATCAAATCTATAAACCTCATTAGATGGGTTAATAATGCCATTAATGGCTCTTTAGAATGTATGATTCATTAAATTAGTGAATCCCTGGTTACTTAGTATTTCTAGTCCTCCTTGTCCATGGTAACAATGAATGTGTGCCCAGCAAGCCAAGGTCTATTCCACGCCCCTATACCACCTCTGGTATTGCCCTATTGTAAGTTAATCACATATTAGATACTGTTGGGTAACTAGATGAGCAACACAGCATCGCATTGTTTACGAAATGATACAGAACCCGTGGCCGGCGAAACTGTTGTTGACAGTATCATGTATACCACGTCGATGTGGCCCCTCGGATAGTGACTTTCCTTTCATTTTGAAACAAAGCCAGTTCCCAGTACATTCAAGTTTTGCGATGAACAGAAACAAAAGTCAGGCTCAGACTGAGTAAGGTTGGAATACATTCGACCCGATGTGTATTTAGTCTGGGACTATTGCAGAAAAGGGACTCGAGGTGAAAGTTCTTCATACTCGCTAAGGGTCGCTCAGTACCCTAATGTTATCTTAAAGTAATTTTTTTTATATATATATATATATATATATATGTGTAAAAAAATATAAACCCATTTATAGAATGGGTTATATATACATTATATATATATATATATATATCAGCAATCAGACAAAAGAAGTAGTCTCCTACACTATTGTTCAGCACCCCCAATTGAAGTGTAATGACAACAGATTAGATTTAAGTGACATATAAAATGTATATCCCATTAAAGAAGGAAAAAAACTGTGAAGTTTGATCTAAATATTCAGCAGCCGTGCTCTCTGATCTGCGCTGCTGTTTAACTCTTTAAGAGACGGACCATTCTGCAACACATTCAGTGTCTGTTTGAGGATATTTCTTACATTTCCTGCTTGAATTTTAAAAGATTTGTCTTTTAATAGGATTGAGGCTTTGAGGGTATTTTGTGCCTATAATTATCTTTGAAATGCACTAACTCGGTTTATGAATATTGAACCAGTGTCTTCTGATTAAAATGGAGTCCGCTAACACATGAAAGTTCTCGCAAGGTACCCCTGGGAGAGATACCAAAGATCTCTTAAAAGTTTTCTATTGAAGAGGTACGAAGAGTAGTAAAAAGAAATAAATTATAACTCGTCACGTAGATTTCATGATTCATGATCTTTCCATAGTCTGTCGCAGTGAAAAATGTTTAAAGGGACAGTTTAATGTCCCCGGCAGCCTCAGGAAAGAATATGATTATTGCTTTACTGTGCACTCTTAAAAAAAAAAAAACAAAAAAAAAAACCAGGGGGAAATATATAAAAAACACTTACCTGGGATAGAAACTGCAGCCCTGGAGCTGCTGTCCTCCTCCATGGTCTGATGGTTCTTGCCACTGACTGGATGCTTGAAGCAGCCAATCGGTGGCAGGAAAGTGGTTCAATTGAAATCAATAGGAGAGCTTGCAGGGCATGCACTCAAGCGGCTGCATAAACCTCCTCTCCCAGCAGCAGAGCTGGAGCTGCCTGGGGGTACAGGCGCACAATGATGAACGCGTAATAAATACTTTGTAAATACGTTAATACGCATCTTTTGTATGAAAGGAAAAAAAAAACTTTATTTATTTTCACAAGCTGCAACACAGCGTCCCCTCTCTGTCCTGAAGCAGCCAATCACTGACAAGAAAAGAGTCCCATTAAAATAAATGGGAGCACTTTCTGGGCATGGGCACGGGTGTCTCTCGCATGAGCCAACACTGGGCTGAGTACAGCGTGTGCGCACAGAAGCGGCACAATGTGTATCTAACGTATACATTCATCTATCATATGCATTAAAGTGCATGTAATGTCTGGAGTGTCCCTTTTATCGAATAATTACTAGAGAATGCCAAGGGGGTAATTCCCAAAACACAAAGGTGCCTCTTAAACATGGGGGGGGGGGATGTTTTTCAGTTTGTTAGAAGGCATATTTCTCCAATGACTTAAAATGACTTTATTTTAAACATGAATCATTCTTTTTAAATTCATCATAAAATACTAGTTTAATACGTTCATAAGATGTACTACAAAAACTGACCATAGAATTCTGAGGCCGCACACATTACTTAATAATCCGCATTAAACAGCTGCATTTATTCCATGTGAAAAGTTATGAGTAAAATGAATATATATGAGCCAAACTCAAATATAAATGACTGTGTGCTTCAGACAGATGGATGGGTTCTATTTTTTTGGTTTACTGTGTACATACAGTTTTATTTTTCCAGTATAACGACAAGATATAGAGAGAGATAGAAACCAAACCTATATCCAACCACATGGTTCATAGAAACAGCCTTTTTTCCAGCATTTTGGGTCAGATCTAAATCGGCTCTTGGTCTATTCAGAATAATTTATCGGATGCATGCTCAACGTCCTTCACTGTATTTGCCTCTATTGCTACTGATGGGAGGCTGTTCCATTTACCTACCATTCTGGGTGGTTTAGATGCACACATGAAAATATAAGTTACTGAATAATCGTATGTTGCTACTAACCACTTCCTTAAAATAAAACTTAAATATAAACATGCTTTATAGAAATGCAAAAAAACCACATATATAAATATATACTGTATATAGATCGTAAGCTCTTTGGGCAGGGCCTCACCTGTTGTTTCTGTACATCAAATTTTTATATTATATACTACTTGTTATGTCCCGTCTACCCATTGTACAGCGCTATGGAATACGATGGCGCTATATAAAACAATAAATGATATATATATATATAAAGATTATCCCCGGATAACACACCAACCATATTTGTTTTGCCTCTTTAAGCGCTAAATGCTTCTTTTTTTTTTACACCGAAATTCAGATTATGCACAAATTTCATTCAAAATATCTTTAGATGTTTGCACACCCCACTAAAGCCAACGCAATCCGGTCTCCTTGCTGCATTTAAATCAGATTTTTTTTTAAAAAAAATTTTTTAAGAGGTCCACATTATGTGAGCCAGCACATCAACAGTTAAACAAAGGTTCAGTATTTTATCATTCAGAGAGGCTTTCTAAATAATGGATGCCATACAGAATATACACCGTTAATCAAATCCCCAGTACAAATATAAAACGATACATCTTAATAGACAAAATAAATAAAGCGGATGCAGCAGGGTTTTAATAAACGGAATAAAAGCCTTATTCAATCTAAGACTGGACAACAACTCTCACTGCTCTCAGCAAAACGGAATCATATCAAGAATGTAATGAATGTGCCAGCTAGAACCCATGTTCATCTCATTGAGTACTAATGTTCTAAACTGGAAAAAAGGTATTAAGCGGGGTTTAAAGAGGAGTGCTGGGGTAATAGTTGGCTCCGACGTTGCCAATAGATAGAAGGGTTTAGCTTTATAAAATGGAACTAGAGGGTGTGTAATGTAAGAAAGTTTTATTTTACAGAGAAGGTGGTAGATCTCCGAGCAGCCTCCCAGCAGAGGTGGTAGAGATTAATACAGTGAGGGAATTTAAGCGTAAATGGGGTAGGCCTATAGCCCCCTGAATCTAAGACGAGACCCAACGACTGATTAAGGTCTGAGCCTTTACATCAAACTACATAAGATGGGCCGAGCGGCTCTTATCTGCTGTCAAATTCTATCTTTTATGTTTCTATAGTTGCCGAATCATTAAAGGTAACGCTGGATTTTGAAATGTCAGCCGCCAGTACATTTATACCGACGCAAAAGGTCTACACGTATATCCACAGAAAATGAGTCACTCGCGTCTAAAACATTGGTATAATTTCAAATCTCAGCAATTTCTCTTCCCAATGTATTATTTGCGCTGAAAAGTACTTTCCACATAGGCTGATTATAGGATGCAGCCGCACGGTATACATTGCATAGCATAAAACTAAGAATAAGGATTTCTACTTGTAGCCAATAAAACATCGGAACCAACAGTTTTCCAGCAGATCGGCCCCATTCGGCCCCCGTCTAGTCTGCCCATGTCCCCTGCTGTAAAGACTCGAACCTTAATCAGTCGTTGGTCTCGTCTTAGACACAGGAGCCACATGCCGATCCCATGCATGTTTAAATTCCCTTACTGTGTTAAGCTCTGCCACTTCTGCTGGGAGGCTGTTCCACTTACCCACCACCCTCTCTGTAAAATAAAACTTCCTTGCGTTACGTGCAAAACAAAGCCGCAAATAAGTTGTGAACTCCTCCTGATATTAACGCAGACAATCATTTTCCAGCCAGTCGTCTAAACACCCTGCACTTGTAATGCACAATATTCGTAGTCAGCAAACGCAACGACACAAAGAAAATGTAAAGGACAGAATGGATCATTTCCATAGCAGCACGGCGAGTACCGTCAGATTTACCTACGCCCTGGATGTGCGCTGCTCGGATGCTTGCCTGATGGATGTGTCAGCCCATATCCCAGCTCAAAGCACTGTTGCTTCCATATCCACCGCTAAAACGGGAAGAAAAAGGAGAAAACAGGATTTACATGCAAAGCAGAGGAGAAGACAGGGGGTTTAAATGCAAGCGGAACGGGGGAAGATGATGGATTCCAAGGACCGGGTCCGAACGCCCTGGGTAAACAGAGCTGGACGGGGTCGGCACATACCCGATGCTGCGATACGACGTTGCCAGATGCTGCGATGCGACGTTGCCAGATGCAGCTCCGCGTTCTGTAGCCCTGATCGCAGCCCAGCACCAGTGACTCGCTGCCTGACGGCGAACGCTGCAGCCTCTGGGTCCTACACTCCACCCCTCACACACACACTCTGGGCATGTCTGAGCACATGGGCGATTAAATCAAAGGTGCCCAACGTGCCCACATCCTCGCTTGAGCAGGGCCCTTCTTACCTGTTGTCCCTGCGAGTATAATTGTTCTTTGTTATATACTACTTGTCATGTCCTGTTTACCCATTGTACAGCCCTGTGGAATATGAATATATGACGGATATATAAAACAATAAATTATAAATAATCCTAAATCGGTTTATATTTACAAAAACAAGAAAACTTGTCTTTACATCACCATGAAGCTGAAGAAAAAAGCATTTAAATAGTAAGATTAAATAGTAATAATGATATTATTATAATGATACCAAGGTGTTATTATTATTATTATTAATATCCTTGTGTCTTTATAATAATTGTATATAGTAATAATAATAATATCTTTGTATCATTATCAGTATCATTATCAATAATATCTTTGTATCGTTTGTATCATTAGGATCATTATATTTAAGGATATCCAGGATATTATGATTATTATCCTAGGATCATTATAATAATTGTATGTAGTATTAATAATAATAATAATAACATACTTGTATAATGTGTATGAATTTTTATATTATTTTGTGACCAGCTGCCTGGTAGATAAAAACAATTTCCAACTCTTCATCATCCTGCAACATTGTTAGACTGTAACAAGGAATAACAACAAAGTGAAATGGGATGGGTTATACCGTATTGGCTCGGATATAGGCCGCCCCCGTATATAGGCCGCACCCTAAAAGTTTGGTGCTTTTTTAAAGAAAAAGTTTTTTTCTTTAAAAAAGCACCAAAAAAACATGCTGCCACTCTGTCTCCCCCCCCCGAGATATGCTGCCACTGTCCCCCCCCCGAGATATGCTACCACTGTCCTCCACCCCCCCGAGATATGCTGCCACTGTCCCCCCCCCGAGATATGCTACCACTGTCCCACCCCCCCGAGATATGCTGCCACTGTCCTTTTCCTCCCCCCCCGAGATATGCTGCCACTCTGCCCCCCCCCCCCGACTTACCAGAGCAGACTCCCGGGTGTCTTGCGGGGCCGGCGGGAGACATCTACGCAATACGTGTATACAACTTCCGGTGCTGGCACTCAGCTGATGGCAGGGGAGGCTGTCTGAGAGTATCGGGGAGTAGGATGCAGGTCCCCTGCACTGCTGCGGGGGATCTGTATTCTAACCCTGCATGTCCCAGGCTTCGGGCGCTAGACCCCGAATATAGGCCGCACCCCCACTTTAAAGACTTAAAGGGGGGGGGGGGAGTGCGGCCTATATTCGAGCCAATATGGTATATTGGATGGGTTAATATGGGAAAACAATCATCTTCTTTTCCGAAGTGGTTATAGGAATAAAACAGAGTACAATATATTTTATGGGTTAATATACTTGCTATCACACTCCCGCTGATTGTGTAACTGGCTTCTGCTGGTTACCTGTCACATATGGAGGATGAGCAGAGACATTACAGATTTTATCAGAGCCCCAGGGCAAGTCTCTGCGGGTGGGCCCTTCTTATCCGTCAGTACGATTTGCAAAATCTGCACTAGTTCTAAACTAGAACCTGAAAATTTAACAAAGAGAGTATTTGGGCCTCTCCAACCGGCCCAATGATAAGGGGTGCACTGGTGCGCCGATCGTCCAATAGGGCGATCACGCACTCGGTTTTGCGGCAGAGGGGCTGTTGGGCCCATTGGACTGCCGCTCCTACTTGTCCTAGGCGAGCCTGCGCTGCTGATTCCCCTATATTATGCAACGTATCACTTTATTTATGCAGTGTTATCAATTCAATGCAAAATAAACATGCACCTGGAAAACATTGAAATACCAACGCATTTTACATTCTTAAGTGTTCTATAAATAAAACATAGATGTGTATAAATAAAACATGTATTTAAAATTAGAACAGCGAGGTTAAAACCTGTAAACCAGGGCGGATTTAGACGATTTGGGCCCTTGAGCAATTATAAAGGGCCCCTTCTCTGGAGTTCCTGCCCTCCTTTCCCTCTTTTTTTTTGCCACCCCCATAGATATACACATATAATACACATTTATACACGTATAGTCACACATATACATACCTTATCTGCCCCTTCTCTCCTGTATGTTTCTTGTGATCAGCAGCTCCCTCACCGAGCAGCGATCAGATCTGGTCCTGCTTCCTTCCCTGACATTGTGCACCAAAAAGTGATGTAATTCCCGGTCAATGAGGGAGGATGATGTTGAACATTGCGGGATCCAATTGGATCACTGATTCGTGGGACTGATGAGTCCTGTCTGTAAGGAATGAATACAATAATACACATCCATCCTAAAATATAAAGGTCACATAATTCACTTTTAGGATATGTATAGAAATCTATACTGCCCCACGTTTTGGGATCACTAAAATGGATATATTTTAATATATATACACACATATATATATACACACAATATATATAAAAATATATAGGGTATATAATACAGTATATGTAAAAAAAAGATGCAAACAGACATGCGTATGCGCACAAACGCTGATAATACTCATAATAAATTAAAGAAAAAGGTCGTGAAGACAAGCTTTCAGATAAAAGAATGCAAATCTTTATGGGAAGTCTAAAGAAGGGCTTCTTTGTAACAGCTTATCGGTAATCCAAAAATCTTGTGAGCTGCTCTCACTGATATTTTGTTATTCCCCTTGAAGGAAAAAATAACGCCTCTCTTAACATGAAATAAACATCAAAAGGCATTTAGACCACGGTTAAGAACAGGAATTTTTATGGCACGGTAAAGGGTGAATACCCATTAAACCTTTACCTTAGGATAATAATTCATATAAGCTAAAATCAATATATATAAACAACTATAAAAAATAGTATTAAAAAAGTTCTCATGCAAATAATTTTTATTGGAAAATTAAATATTTGTGAGGGGTAGTGGCAAAACCGGAAAGAAAATGTTCTATATGTATATTTGGGGAAAATGCCAAAATATATATTTTTTATTAAAATGTACTTGAAAACAGGAAACTGAAATGCTGCATAGCAAAAAATATTTATTGATATATAAATAGACCAATAACCTTAATCAGTTAATTCAATCAGATACTCTGATGCAATTTGTTTTAATGGAATAGGAAGTTAGCTAAATACTCCAATTTTGTTGGATTTGTTGCCATTTCAATAGCTGTGGGCATGGAGGAAGACATGCCGGATCATGAAACGAGCTTTGTGCACGCTAATCAATCAATGGGCTTCAAAGCTAAAAGTGTTTTAACTTTAGATATAAGATAATATATGTTGCAGAACAAAACAGTATATATATGCTTTACGCCCCTCGATCCGACACTTGGCATTGTACTTGGTGATGTGAGGCTTGCCCGGCCATAGAAACCCATTCCGTGAAGCTCCCGCGTCCCATCACAGCGCCACGTGACCTACCACAGTACCACGCTTGGATTCACTGAGCATTTACTGTTAATTTTATACACCTGTGGCAATGGGCCTGATTGAAACACCTGAATTTTATAATTAAGAGGGGAGTCCCAAGAGTCTGTAACCTGCTAAGTAAACAGGGCCATCTTCAAAGCAGGGCAAATGAAGTAGCAGCACTGAGCCCTGGCTTACCACAGTGGCTCAAAGCAGTTGTCCCTTCGACCACTTCAACAACGGCCATCGTCTGGTGGAGGTCTGTGTGGCCGTTGGCACAGACCGCTCCTAATGTTTCTTCCCTTTTGTCCTGTACGTCCCCTGCTGTTATAGAGGGCTGTGATATGACATCATATCCTTGAAATCCCAACACCCAGCCGATCCAGTGAGTATGGAGCAATACCATCCAGTGGTCCACCAGGCATTTGCCAGTTGGCCAGGTCAAGGAAAGTCAACAACGCTTGGTAAACAGTGAGATTTCTGGCCTGTAAGGTTTCCGAATCCCCACCAAAATCTATAGAGATTTATTATAGTTTATTATCATAATCTATTATTATTTTCGGCTCTTTTTCATTTTATAGCTGTTAATTCAATCACTCAAACTCACTATCCTGCATTTTACTGCTTCTGTTACTGCTTACTGTAAAAAAAACCCCCCAAAAAACTTTATTTCTTAGACATTTTTTTTTCTCTCTTGAAAACCCCATCAACATGTCTTGCTAAAGAGGAACATTTGCCACGAGGGAAATATACCTTTATAACCAGAAGCAAATTCAAATTACTTGGTAGGGAAGAAGTTCCGTTTGGAAATAAAAGTTATTTTTCAAAATGTAGAATTAGATCATAAAAAAGATAGGTTAAACGTTGCAGTATTGACTTTCTTTTTAATATAAAATCATGGGGAATAATAACAAATAATAATACTCAATTGAATCACACAGATCAAATTTTTCACTGCATATCCTACACAATTAGGTAAACGATGGTGTATCTGGTGGTGTTATGTATGCTGTACGGTGGGACTGCTTTTGGAACCTAGTAGCCTGAAACACAGAGTGTGTTGTAATGTCACAATCAGTCATTTTAATGTAAAAGCCGCTCTTTTTAACGCGAATGGCCATATAGGAGAAACCTTTAGCCCGGTTGTAATAATGGGGACACCGTTACATTTCTATAGTACCAACAGATTCCGCGGTGCTCTTAAAATTAAGAAGAGCTAAAATATTTAAGAAGGACAATTTGAAAGCGACAGTAGTTTGAACACATGTTAAGACATGATGCTACTGAATGGAAAGAGGGCCCTGCTCTTGGGAGCTTACAATCAATTTGGTGATAAAGGAGGAATTCG